>JANTPZ010093558.1:0-49455 GCA_025593235.1 Vachellia pachyceras | reverse complement strand
TGATATATCACTATTTTATAGGTTTAATTGCACTCAATAGGAACCTCTAGAGAGATTATTTGAGCAAAAATATAATAATTAGAGGCCAATTATGTTAAATAAGGGCTAAAGGGATTTGTTGTTAATTTGCATATTCTTTTATCATTTTTCGAATTATCCTTTCCCTTTAATTTCTAAGACATTTAATTGCATGAAATGTAAATGCATAATTTGTTTAATATGTCCAGGTGCTGAACAGTAATGCAACACAAGAAAAGGAATCTAGTTGGAAACTAACTAAAAGAGCAAAAATCAGTTGAGCAACAAAAAAATCAGTTGAGAGCATGGTGGGGAACAGCTGGCAGATGTTCACGTGAGAGATGGAGTAATTTTTTCCAGATCCAGATTTTTATCTGTGGGGGCATCACTTTATCCAGGGACACTTACTCTCCGGACAGAACGGGTGATTGCAGAGATTTTCTGGCAATCTCCATCGTCCAAAACCTCACAATCTCACCAAGCTGCAGAGGTCTTTGCAGCTAACCTCTCTTTCTTCCAAGATCGATTCATCCGTGTGAATAGCGTCACTTCTTCACCCGATCCGGAAGCATCTCTTCATCGTCATCTCATCTCCATTCACTTGCTTATCGTCTCCACCGCATCCACACCGTCAGGCCGAGATCACTCCCTCAGACCACAGAACTGCAACTCATGAGACAGATATGGTTTTTCTCCGATCAGTGCACTCACATATGCTACCTTCTGTCCAGGTCACTTGAGAGGCGATTGCTTCTCTCTTCCAGTTCTTTCTCACGCCAACACGCAGAGATCTCTGCAACTCCAGCTTCCATCATCGCACCCTCAGACCAAGGAACTACGAACTCATCAAGCTGCAGAGTCTGGTTCCGTCATTGTGGAGAACTTTGCTCTTCCTCACCGGTGCTGATTTCTGCTAGTTCCAGCAGTAAATCTCTTGCAGATCCACTCAGATCACTCGCCCAGTCGACCACCATTTCCCATACGAGTTCCAGCTCGTCATCTTCCCTCTGCCGAAGGTCATCTTCCTCCTCTCAGTTCCAGCACTTGGAATTAGTCAAGGTGTTCTCCAGAGTCATCTTCGTTGCCACTACATTTTGCGCCATGTCCAGCTAAGTCCTCCGCCTTCTCAAGAGCCGTAATCAGTCCTGAGCCACGATTTTCAGGGAGTTTAACAAGCTTTGTTTTCTTTCATCCAACCTGTATGCTCTGTAATGCATGTGATGTGAGATGTTTGTGATTATGGTGTCAGATCTCGATTACTGTCAGTGATAGCTGCAACATTACAAGTGAATTTGCCAAATATAATTCCTAGAGATTATCTTCTTGATAAAGACTAGCTACATTCAGTTTTTATGGTTGATTTACTGTTAGAGACTGATTGTTGCGACAAGCTTTGAGTAATATTGATTAATATTACTTTTGGAAGTGGCTGGGTATTATATTGGTTGAGTTGAACTCATTCATATTGGATCTGAATATTACAATGAAGTGCTTGGGATGAATGTGTATTAATTGAGGCAATGAGGGCAGGGGCTACAGTTCTTGGGAAGCAAATTGGTCACTAATTCATTTGTACATCTCAGGTTTTGCAATTCATTTTAAATAGTAAGGAAAGAGAAATAAACAGTAGTTTAGCTTATGGTTTTAATTCATGTAGAGTAACAGAACCATTCTCCAATTGTTTGCTGTGACTTAATTCACTAACTAGCCACTTAGAGACACTAAAGCTCCTTTGAGATCGACCTTAGGATTGTGCCACTAGCTACATAATTCTAAGTATTAAATTTGGTTTAAAACGACTAGAGATCAATACGCACAAAATATTCCAAAGATATTATAATAATTATAAGATTATAATGGTAAGAATCGGTGTAGATACCGAATACCAATCTCCAGATACCCATGCCCCTTAAGAATTACAGTGTTTGGATCTTTAATCTATACATAGCAAATACACAGATAAATGAGAGGGAGTTTACACACAGAGTGGGAGAGAGTTTTCACTGAGAGAGAAAGGAAATGTCACACATACACATTCCAGTATATATCCCAACTTGGGATAATCCATTATAATAATAATTCAAAAACTTTAACTGCACATATTTTCTCTCTGGAAAACCGTTCCCACTAAAAGGTTTGAATTTTGAATTTTAAAATCATAATCTAAAAAATTATATTTTAAGAATTTTAATATATTCTTACAAGTGTATTCATTTACACGAATGCTCTAACACATGGGTTTAGACTTAATCCATTAAGCTGCATCATACGTGTATTCCAGCAAAAATAGTTAAATATCTATCAAAATTCTTATCCGCTTATTGCATCCGCACATTGGAATACATACTCCTAACCTTCTTAACTTGGCACATCGATAATCCCATTCGTAAGTTGTAACAATGTAAAGGGTTGCATTTATAGATGGGGATGAGTGAAGTAAGGAAGAAGATGACGACCAAGAATTAGAATGAAAGTTTCATTTCAAAAAAAAAAAATCAAATGATCTTTCCTTTTCTGTTCTCCCCAGCCGTCCATGTAGCACATCGTAGCTCGCTGACCGCCCCCTTCCTCCGTCGTTGTTCTTAGCCTGTTTGTTTTACACATCCTCCAAAACCCTAATAGTGTACATCTCCCTTGTCCTTCCCTCCGATTTCACCAGATCCCAGAGAGTGACCGTTGAATGACACCTCCCCAAACTTCTTATTAGTCTCCTGAATTAAGCTCCGCTCTACTCTCAGAACCTCCACCGGACACCTGGTGACCATTTATTATTTTATTCGAAATCACTATCACGACCTCGTTGTCAACCCCTCCGTGCTCCTCCGCCGGCTTCAGTCTCGAGCGACAAACAGGGCAACTCACGTGGGAGGCCAACCATGAGTCAATGCACTGAGGGTGAAACAAGTGGTTACATTTCGGAAGCAACCGGAGATTATCCTGTTCATCGAACTCGCTCAAGCAAACCGCACACTCGTTCGCGTCTTTTCCCAATTTGAGATGCTTCACGGCGGAGCAGGCGAGGATGGGGAAGGTGTTCAGTAATTCTGGGTCGATACTTTGAGAATCACCCGAGGAACAATGAGTGGCGGTTTGGCGGCCAGCGGCGAGGCCCATGTTGAAGCAATGGCGGAGGAAAATGGAGCAACAGGCGACGAACAAGACGACGCAAACGAGGGGCACAACCACAGGATCGAAGGATTGGTGCCGGTCATGGGGTGAACTAGACTGGGCATCGACGGCCGACGAAGGAAGGAAGAAGACGAGGAGGATTTGGGAAAGCGTGATTATGCTGATCATTTGGTTATTGTTGGAACTGTAGGGAAATAGATAATTATATCTGCAAAGTCCTACCTTTAATAGTGGATGGATTTTTATATATGATATTCACAGAAAAAAAAATATTATGAGATACGAACTAGATGGATAGAATCAGAGTGGTGCTTAGTGGGCACTTGCAACTACTTGCAAGAAAACCAAAAGCAGCACTAGTTTTGGTTTCAGAGAGCCTCTGTCCTGTCACTGTCACTATCGAGAAATCCTTCACTCCTTCGCACGCGCGCGCGTTTTTTTCATGTATTTGTTACATAAGTATTCGCTAAGCAACGTTCCGTACCTCAAAGTTTTTTATACCGGGGCTTATTTAGGACAAAGGAGTGTTGTTGGGGAGGGATGTGTTAACAAATTTTTAGATGTTTTTTTACAGATGTTTTTATATTAAAATGTATGTACCGTTTGAGAAATGGTATTCTCAAACAAACATGTTAACGTTTTCCTAAAGATTTTAAATAGGTTTAATGCTATTCGATTCACACTGTTAACAATGTTAATTTTGACCGTTAATTAACTCAATCGAGTTGTGTGAATAATGTCACCTTATCATTCAACAAGTATTCTACGTTTTCTAAAGCGCCACCTCAGCTTGATTGGATGATGAGGTGATATTACATTCTATATGATAGAGCCACTTCAACTTAATTGAGTTAACTAATAGTTAAATTAACATTATTAATGATGTGGGGTAAAATTGCTATATTTTTATATTTTCAGGATAATATTGAACCTATCTAAAGTATACAGGACTATATTACGCCCAAAATTTTTCTTTAACCTAGGCATTCTGAACGACAACTTCTGGAGAAAAATGAACCTTTCAACACATAAGTATATATGCACCGCACACCCTAATACACACAGACATAAGTCGATAATGGCTGCGTTTGGTATTCCGTTAGGAATGCCGTTTTGGCTCCCAAAATCCATTCTCACGCAAGCCGAGACAAAATTCCTCTCACATAAAGTACCTCGGAATCTGTGTCCGTTTTCTCAACGGGTTTCCAAACGAAGCCAATAACTAGATAACATGTCCGTTTGAGAACGCAGTAAAAAATTATTTTTACTAAAATGAGGTAAATATGTGGATGAGAGTATCTCATTTTAAAAAAATACTATTGAATAGGCTTTTAGACCCTCCACATCTTGTCAAAACCGTATCTGCACTCCAGGGATATTTATTAGCTGTCGTTGAACACAGAGGGTGTCAGTTCCATTATTATCCTCATGAAGGAGTCATAAATCATGACTTATCCATTATTGTAACGAAGCTGGAAGACAAAGCTAAAGTCAAAATCTGTTCCCCTCACTGTGAACCTTTTCCAGGTAAGAACCTGGATCGGCAGGTCGTATGGGCGGATATAACAATCACATGAAGATATATATATTTTTGGTAGTTTTCTTTTCCAAATGATAATTATCCCACGTTTGATTGATTGATTCATGGTGGAAGGATTGGATATGATAGTGAATAGCCAGAATACTTAACATGTAAAGAAGCAAAGAGCTGCAGAATTAACCTTGCCATGTGTTTCGTCCTCCACTCTCTCGAGGGACATAATGTTACCTTGATTAAGAGAGATGTTACTTCTACGCATACCAAATGGAACTAATCACAGTGATAACTCCTTTTGCCTATATATTTATATTTGATTTTTTTTAAAACGATGATTTCATAAAAAAATACTTTTTTAAAAAAGAAAAGATAATCAAGAGATTTTTTACTTTAAATTTCATATCTATTGTAACAATTTTATTAAAAAAATATATACTTTTAAAAACTAAATCTAGACCATCCAATTAGATTTACGTTATTTGAATCTAATTAACTCCTCTAACAAATAAAGTGTTTATTAAGGTAATTGGTTCGTTTTATCTTATGTGTTAATAATTCAGCCTACAGATGAATTCATGACAAACGAGGGTGCTTTTAGCTTCTAGAAGAGATTAAAGAAAATAAATGCTAGAAAGATGATGAGTTCTAGTTTACTGTAAACTAGCATTTACCATGCATGTGCGGAATGTAATAATTATAAAATTGCGCAAAATCTTAAATTTTTATGGATAAAAAGGTGATAAAGTTATAATATTACTTGTCATCAATATTACTTGAATATTGCTAACCAATGAATTAAAAATCATAGCAATATTATCTTCACCATTTGTGGCGATAATATTATGTTAATTTTATATACTGTTATTTTGCAAACATTATCATTACATAGCCTTGGCATCATTATAATCCATGAAAAAATAGTGAAGTTAAGCTAATGCTAAAAATAATGCAAGTACAGCTTACAGTTAAAGGACGACTGTATTTTTTCCCATTTTGATTTGACATGGTGAGTGATAAACTTACAATTTGTACATGATGAACTCATCATGGGAAGGGGGAAAAATCATATGATATTTAAAAAAAATGCTCCAAAGAGCCTATTAATGGTCCTATTTGATAATACTTATGGAAGCATTAAAAGCTCATTTAAAGGTATTTTTCTGTAAAATGAGATAATCTTTTTCATATATTTATCTCTGATTGCATAAAAATATTTTTCCACTGTATTCCTAGACGATCCAACTGCTAAAATAATACTTCTCAAACACATTATGAAAAAGCAACTCCATAAATGGATCCTATAAGTACATATAAACAACCCGTTCCTTCATAAAGTACAAGTATCAACCACCAGGCAATCTGCCATGGCAATTGTTCGTGATCAAACTGCCATTTTTCTCATATTTGGCAGACGAGGATGATTATATAATGTTAACATGTGCACATGAAAATAAGCGGGGATACAAAATATAATGTTCACATGAGAAAATTCTACAGTTTAGTTCCAGTAGATGTATTCATTGAATAATATAGAGCAGTGCAATAGAAAGCCTGGATTTTCCTCCCAAGAAGGTGATTAAACTTGCAGTTAAACCCAAACTTGCAAGTTCTAGTATTGAGATCAAACGCGCAATCTTCAGCTTCGGGCCTCACTAGATACTGGTGTGCTCTATCGTTGATTTCCTCATCGTTCTTCTCAAATGTCATCCAACAACGTCAGCAAGCCAGAACTGCTTTTTTATATTTAAGGTTTTTTTTGCTAAATTTCTTCTAACCATTAAAAAAATAGAGTTGAGGATTTCAGTGAGAAGGGTGTCTCAGGCTATCAAGAATTATCAGCAGAGGCTCAAATCCATCGTTCAGTCCACTGTGAGACAGATTAAAGACCAACGATAATAGCCCAATTTGTTTTATTTATTGTATTGTTATTCTTCTAAAATATACACGTGTATAGATCCTATATCAACTAGGGGCTGTATTCTTGCTATATATGTGTAACAATAAATGATAGTAATAGTATTGGATATTCAGCTCTTTCCTCATTTGTCTGTATTTCTTATCTTGGTATCAGAGTTGTCCTTGCCTAGCCATTATGTCCTCACAACACGAATCCCAAAGCTCCTCAACCCACAACTCTTCAGCCAACTCATTGGCTTTAGCCTCAAATTCCATACTTGCTAAACTTGCA
Organism: Vachellia pachyceras; assembly: GCA_025593235.1. Taxonomy (NCBI): domain Eukaryota; kingdom Viridiplantae; phylum Streptophyta; class Magnoliopsida; order Fabales; family Fabaceae; genus Vachellia; species Vachellia pachyceras. Next base: position 42,583 of record JANTPZ010093558.1, on the reverse strand, counting down.
AAGAAGATGTATTTCCCTACCCAAACCTGCACGTTCAAGCTGGATCGTGTCAACTATTCCATATGGCTCACACATGTTTTGCCAGTCATTAAGGGACACAGACATGAGAGGTTCATCAATGGCAGCAAGTCGTGTCCTCCACAGTTCATCGCTGACAAAGACGTAACCACTATCAACTCCGTATTTGAAGATTGGGTCTCCGCCTAAAGCTCTTATTTGGTTGGCTTCTCAACTCGATGTCGTCAGAGATTTCTACCGAGATGACTAGAGTATCCACATCTACTGGGCTGTGGCTTACTGTGAAGCAAATCACTGGTGTTCAAACAAAGTCACGTCTCCTCATGATAAAATTTGAACTTTAACGCACCAAAAAGTGTGCTATGAGGATGACAGAGTATCTCTCAAAGTTGAAAAGTATAGCTGATTAGCTTGTACTTGTTGGAAGCTCGATTCCTTCCTTAGACTTGGTCATTCAAGCACTTGCTGGTTTAGATAGCGACTATAATCCAGTGGTCGTGCACCTGTCTCAACAAGCAGAAACACTCACCTAGATCGAGTTGCAAACATCCATGTTCACCTTTGAGAGTCTCTTAGATCAATTGAATCAGTTTGCTAGCGTTTATATGCCTACCAACAGTTTTGCTAACCTTGCCAAATCTGATGTTACTTCGAGTTTCAGGAACAATGGAGCATGGAGGGGTGGAACAAATAGAGGATGTCGAGGAAGAGCACAAAATTTTTATTATACTAGCTGAGATGATAACATCCCTATTTGTCAGCTTTGAATAAAGATGGGGCACACAATTGAGACCTGTTTTCACTTTTTTGATCGTTCCTTCGTTCCACTTCCTAACAGAAACCAAGGCCCTTCAGTCATTGGAAGGATAAAATTTGTTTCCCCTGCACCTAAAAGAGTCTACTGGGTATCTCCTGAGATAGTTACTGATAGTGCTTGGTACATGGACAGTGGAACTACCAGCCATATTATGAATGATCTAAGTAAGCTTGAGAACTCCACTGACATGGCTGGTTAGATGAATGCCATTTTGGGTGATGGATATAAATTACATCTTAAGAAAGTAGGATCTTCAACTGTTCAAAATGTTTCCAATAAGAAAATTGTTTTGAGAAATGTTCTCTGCACCCCTAACATCAAGAGAAACTTGTTAAGTGTGCACAAAGTAACATCTGATAACAATGTTAATGTTATTTTTAACACTAGAGGTGTTTCTGTAAAGGCACAGGGAACAAGAGAGACTCTGTTGCAGGGAAAACCAAGTAAGGATGGTATGTTCAGAATTTGCAGTGATCAAGAAGGTGGAGAATTCTGTTATGTGTTGCTGAAGAGGAAGTTGAATCAACTAGGAGTAGTATTATTTTTAGTAGAATGATGTGGCACAATAAACTTGGTCACCCTAGTAATAGAATCTTGAATCACGTCATTAGTAATTGTAACTTGAAAACTAGTTTAAGAAATAGAAATGAATTATCTTTCTATGAATCATGCAAGTTTGGCAAGTCTCATTCTCTTCCTTTCAAAATTTCCAATTCTCTTGCATCTAAGCCACTTGAATTAATTGACACTGACTTGTGGGGTACTTCTCCCATAGCCTCCATGAATGGCTTTTACTACTACGTAATGATTACAGTAGATTCCTGGGTGTACCCCTTAAGGTCTAAGGATGAAGCCTTGAATATGTTTGTTAATTTCAAGAAGCTTGTTGAAAATCAATTTGGCAATTAAATTAAAGTTGTCCAGAGGACTAGGGTGGTGAGTATCGTAAGTTTGCAGTTTTTTAGATGACTCGAGGATTTTATTTAAACACTCATGTCCTCATACGTCTACCCAAAATGGTAGAGCAAAGTGAAAACATCGCCACATTGTTGAAATAGATCTCACACTTTTGGCTTAACCAAGATGCCTCTATGCTACTTGTAGGAAGCATTCCATACTGCTTCTAAGTTGATTAATATTAATAGATTACCAACTGATGTTTTGAATGGTATCTCCCCTTATTTTAAGTTGTTTAACAAGATACCTTATTATAACAAGTTAAGGACTTTTGGCACTAAATGTTACCCAAGTTTAAGACCCTACAACAATCATTAGTTGCAGTTTAGGTCTACCAAATGTGTCTTCATTAGCTATAGTAACTCACATAAAGGCTATAAGTGCTTCAGCTCCACTGGAAGAATCTAATTATCTAAATATGTGGTGTTTAATGAATCTTATTTTTTGAATGGTATCTAAATATGCTTCTGAGTTTATTAATATTAATAGATTACCAACTGAAGTTTTGAATGGTATCTCCCCTTATTTTAAGTTGTTTAACAAGATACCTTATTATAACAGGTTAAGGACTTTTGGCACTAAATGTTACCCGAGTTTAAGACCCTACAACAATCATAAGTTGCAGTTTAGGTCTACCAAATGTGTCTTCATTAGCTATAGTAACTCACATAAAGGCTATAAGTGCTTGAGCTCCACTGGAAGAATCTAATTATCTAAATATGTGGTGTTTAATGAGTCTGATTTTTCTTTTTCCACAGGGTTCATCAATAGAAAGAAGCCACCTGAGGAAAAGATAATTCACATTGAGATGTTTCTTAGGCCATCTCTATCTGTCGCCTCTGCTGATTCACCAACGGTTCAATTACTCCCTTGTCTAATAGTAGTCAGTCTCCACCAGTTTCTATTTCTGGCTCCACCAACATTTCCACATCTATCAGCACCTCTCTATCAGTTTCTGAGGACAGTGCAGAGGAAAATCAGAGTCTAAGGCCTTCCTGCACTAATGCTGATGACTCTCAAGATGCTATTGATCGTACCTCACATACACGGGTGGTTGAACCTAGTGTACATCACATGGTCACAAGGAGCAAGGTAGGCATACACAAACCCTTATTACCCTATATTGTTGTTGCTCTAGCTAATTTAGTTGGACCTAAAGAACCTTACTGGTTAAAAGATGCGTTAAAGTCACCTGAATGGAAAAGGGCAATGCTAAGTGAGTATAATGCCCTTTTGAAAAATCATACCTGGAAATTAATACCTAATCCTGGGCATAGGAGAATAGTATACTGTAAATGGGTTTTCAAATTGAAACCCACTGCTAATGAGTTAGCATTTAAATACAAAGCCCGACTAGTTGCCAAGGGTTTCCAACAAAGTCCTGGCATAGACTTTAATGAGAACTTCAGTCCAGTTCTCAAGGCTCCAACACTGAGGTTTATATTGATAATGGCTATGACTTTTGGTTGGTCCATTAGGCAATTAGATTATGAGAAAGCCAGAAGGATTTATTTCATCTAAATATCCATATTAAGTATGTCTTTTGAAAAAGGCCTTATATGGCCTTAAACAAGCCCTAAGAGCATGGTTTGAGAAACTAAGAACTACATTAACCGGCTGGAGATTCACTTATTCAAAGTGTGACACATTGCTCTTCTTTATCAAGCATAAAACTCTTGTTATGTTTGTTTTGATCTATGTCGATGATATAATTATCACTAGGAATTCAAGCAAGAATATGGAATTATTTATCAGCCAGCTAAACTCTCATTTTGCTCTCAAGGATCTTGGGTTGCTACACAGTTTCCTTGGTGTTAAAGTCTTCAGGGATGACACAAGTCTTTACTTAAAGCAAGAAAGGTATATTCTTGACTTGCTGGACAAATTTGGCATGACCAACTCAACTCCAGTTCCAAATACAATGGTGGTAAACAAATATTTTTCTAAGGATGTTAGTGTTCCTCTAAAAAAATCCTACAATTCATAGATAAATAATAGGTACTTTATAGTACTTGATTAATACTAGACCTGACATAACATTTGCAGTAAATAAACTAAATCAGTTTTTCAACTCTCCTACTGAAATTCATTGGGAGGCGGTGAAGAGAATATTCCGCTACCTTAAAGGAACGGCTAGTTTGTCACTACACATTAAGCCAAGCAATCACCTAACCTTGCAAGGTTTTTTCGATGCAAATTGGGCTGTCTGCCCAGATGATAGACGCTCCATAGGTGGTTCTTGTGTTTTCCTTGGTGACTCTTTGATATCATGGTTAGCAAAAAAGCAACAAGTTGTGGCTTGTTCCAGAGGTGAATTTGAGTATAAATCTCTAGCTAATCTTACTAGTGAATTAGCTTAGATTCAGTCTGTGATTGGTGAGCTTGGGGTTTATCTCAAACACCCTCCAATAGCTTGGTGTGATAATTTAAGTGTTGCATATTGAGTTAGGTGTTCATTGCTTGAGAGATAGAGTTCTGAATAAACAGCTTACAGTACATTATATACCATCATCCAAACGTATTGCCGATTTGTTTACCAAGGCTCTATCTCACTATAAGTTTATGGATTTCAAACACAAACTAGGCCTTGCTATTTCACCAGGTCCTAGTTTAAGGAGGAATATCAAGAATTATCAACAAAGGTCCAAGTCCATCATTCAGTCCACTGTGAGCAGATTGAAGACCAATGACAATAGCCCAATTTGTTTTGTTTATTGTTTTGTTATTCTTCTAGAATATACACGTGCACAGATCCTATGTCAATTAGGGTTTGTATTCTTGCTATATATGTGCAACAGTAAATGACAGTAATTGTATTGAACATTTGGCTCTTTCCTCATTTGTTTATATTTCTTATCTTAAGCGTTGCCTGTAGAAGGTGCTCAGTTCTCTGTCTCAACTTCAAAATCTTCCTCCAGCTTCCATTTCTGGTCTTTACTCTCAGCAAGGCTTTGATCTTGGCGCTTCCGCTTCTGGCCTTCACTCTCAACCCATGCTATCTTTGCTTGAAGATACTTGACCAAAGCTAGTAAAGATGAGATGATTTGGGAAGCTTCGAGCGAAACTTACTCACCTTTCTTAGCAAGCTCAGTTAGAATATGAGTGGCACACTTAGCGGCATCTCTAATTTTGGCTCCATAGAAAGTGAATAGGTCTCTTGCAGAGACAATGTGAGCTGAGAATGCGAGAGACAGGGAACTTGTGGAATGAGAAGACACGTCATTGAAGAAGGGGCCTTTTGGGCAGGGTGAGAAGAGTTTAAAATTTGTAGTGGGAGGACTTTATATAATTGTTTGTTTTAGAGCGCATTTCATGAATGGTGATTTTGATGGAAGACATTTTAATGTTATATTTAAATACTTAGCTGCTGAAACACCACATCATTTAAACACTGTAATAAAGAATGAGTCAACTCAATACATTGCAGGTCCATGTGTTAGTTTAGGTGGCTTTTCCTCGGATTAGAATATTTATAGAAAAATGCTTCTGACACCTTTATCTTCTCTCTCACATTTCTCCTGAAGTCTCTCCCAATTTTCTCCCTCTGAGTCTTCTCCATTATTTTCTCATTCATGATTGTCATTTCTCCTCATTTTCTCTTCTTTCCCATCATCATTCTGCAGTTTCTCTCTCCACCTTTGTTCCACCAGGAAATGAATTCCATTTCCATACACCCAATTGCACACTAAGCATGCCATTATTTAATTAACCTATATGAAATTTTAAAGTTCATATGGTATTTTATGGGGATTTTCTCTTCATTCAAACTAAAAAAATTGTTTTCAAATTATTCAAACAAGGGTTTAACTAAGAAAAGAATGACCTCACAACCTTATTTAAGAAGTGTATATTGTCATGTGAGCTACGATGCTCATTGAGAAAAAAATATAAGTGAAATTTAGTACTCTTACCAATTGATTGGGGAAATTGACATAACACTAAAAAAAGTGTAAGGTATATTGTGTTTGGAAATTTTTTGTAAACTTAAATTTAAAAAAACTTTATTTTGCAAAATTGAGTTTTAATTTGCTAATCTATCTCTGAAAAGACGCATTGTGAAGATGAATTATAACTTCATTTTAAGAGAATTATATAGAATGAGAACAAAATCTTCAATAAAGACAACCATTATTTTGAATTTTTAAGTATTATAGTAATTATCAAGAAATTAATTAATACTTAACATGTAAAAATAATAACTTTAATTATATTAAATTGTAGGGTTAAGGTGCAATTTTAACAACAAAGTTTTCCACGAGGAGCGTCTGGCATCATTAAGTTTCAGAAGGAGCAAACATACACATAATGTTCGCAGAATGGTGCACATTTAACAATGGTAATAGATTTGACAAACGGTCGTTACCCAATTCGGTCACTAAGCAATGACGTGGCTTTTAACTTGATGATTTGGCTTGACTGAACGGAAATAAGGTTAAGTCGTGAAATTGGGGGATTTGATAAACGAGTGAAGTGCAGGCAGGAAAGAAAGAGGAAGCTAGTGTGCGAGGCGAGAGGTTGTTGTCTATGGCATCGTCTTTATCTTCAACGATGGCAAGATGCAGGAGGAGTGTGTCTTTGCTGAGACGACCCAGTCGTGAGGATGATTATGAAGGTTAACGAAGGTATTTTCATCACAAATTGGTAGCCCCACGATGGACGGCATGGACCGAAGGTAACCTGGGGAGGAGGTTTTATGGGTGTGATTTGGGTCTATCCGTGGTTGAATACTAAAGCTTATGTGTACATAAACAGGATGGTGGGTGTGGCTACTTTTCTTGGCATGATGCTGAATTTGGTGAGAGAGCAAATACTGTTATAAGGAAACTGCTTGATGATATTGACAGACTATATGATGAGAATAACATGCTCCAAAGAGGGAATGACATGTTGAGGTTTTTTGAAGAGCTTGATGCTATACGTACTAAAGTCAAAAAGCTTAAATGTAGTGCTGAGATGAATGATAGAGAAATTAGGAAGTAGAAGTTGAAGATAGCCATGACTTTGTTGTTTGTTTGCTAGTTCTTAATGTTTGTGGATTATGTAATTACGTAAACTCTATAAGCATTTGGTAACAAAATCTTAGCGTAGAAAGGAATCAAGGATTGTAACAAAATATTTGACAAATGATTAGACTATGTAAACAAAATGTAACAAAGCATTTGGCTGGACAGTTGAAGATATTATATATATAATGTCATGGCTTAAACTGTGTAAAAAAGCATTTATATATTATGTCATGGCTGGACAGTGTAAACAAATCATTTGTATATTATGTATATTAGTTGTAACACCTGATATTGAACAAAAGGAGGTCATGAACAAAATGTTTCCAAAATACAGTGGCTAATTGGAAGTACACCTAGTGATTCAATACAAAAGACATGGTCCTTCGCATAGACAAAATACAAAATACATAACCATGTAGAAAGGCCACACTACTCCTAATGGCATAGACAACATATAATCCTAGTTGTTGCATTTGTCTTTAATCCTTCTAATAATGTGTTGTGCTTGTGACTGAAGTTGCGAGGATGTACGACATGGTTGGCTATTTCACTTCAATCCTGGCGGTTTGAAAGGAAGACACGATTGGTGTTCTTGCACAGTTTGTGTGGCTCCTTGAACCCTCTGGTACAGTAGAGGTTGAAGTTGTTGAGGATAGTCTAGTTTTCTTCTGACTTGGTATGGGAAATCTGGTTTCAGGGTCAACATACTAAGTCATGTAGTGTTGTGCCATGCCCTATCTAATGACCAATTTAGAAGAATGACCAAGCTACACATGCAGGCAAATGATACAAATGAGTAAAAACTACTGTAAATATTAGTTTTGGTCAAACAATGTAAATATTGTCTAAGGCTAAAAACTAACATTGAGTACAATTTTGCCTGAGTGTTGGTCAAACATAATCCCCATTCCACATGGCCCTCTCGACTTGTAAACGCACTTCCTCCTTATTGGCTCTTTAACACATCTTGAGGGGTCACGGTCTTGTAATGGTGGGGTCAGTAGTGGCCCTTGTGAAGGTTGGGTTAGTAGTGGTCCTTGTCAAGGTTGTGTAACCCGTTGTTCCTGTGTAGTATGTTTTGAAGGTTGTGCAAAGTGTCCTTGTGTAACCTGTTGTTTCTGTGCAGTATCTTTTTACTTAGCTCCACTGTATGCCTATCTTGATTCTCAACTACTTCATAGCCATCATCCCCGTTAAAAAAAACTCTACAATTCATAGCTAAGTACTTATTGGTCTCAAACAACTCCAAACACTTAGGGCTCGTTTGGTACACTGGAATTTGCTACTTGGATATGGAATTGGAATTTGAATTCCATGTGGATGCATGTTTGGTACACAGATTTCTAATTCCATGTGGAAGTCAAAATGCCCCAATTCCACCTAAACCAATTCCATCTCAAAACCAAAGTTTTCCAATTCCATCTCCAAAATTCCATCCTTCACCCTACGTACCTTCAGCAATGCAACGACGGCGACCTTCAGCAATGCAACGACGGGGAGCTTGAGCAATGAACAATGACGACGACATGACGGCGATGGCGAACATGATGGCGACAGAGACAGAGACAGCCGTAGCTGGATTCTTCAACCTTGTAGGAGGAGGAGGGAGTTGAGAGAATTTTGGAGAGATCGGGAGGAGGCCTTGGATGAGTTGTTGGTAGAGCGAAATCGAAGAAGGTCGATGTTAGTGTTGAAGCATTTTCCAATCATTGGCGAGCTCCATCATTGGCAGCAAGCTTGGTGGTGACCTCCATCGTTGCCTACAACCTCCAGCGTCCCAAGCTTAGCGGTGACTTCCATTGTTGGCAGTGACCTTGCATCATCCATTGTTGGCAGTGACCAACCTTACACCATCGAGACTGAGCTGAATCCCAATTCCACCCTCACTGTCGGGCCGAAGGTAATGAATTGGGACGAGGAAGATGTCATCATCATTCAACACCTTTGTGATGTTGTCGTCATCTTCATTCTTCGGCCAGCCTCTGTGTCGTCATCTTCATTTTCCTCTCGCTCCTGATGGCAGACTGAAGGCGATGAAGTGCAGATGGGTTTAAAAGTTAAAAAAAATTTAATTTAGAAGGGCTTTTAGGTCTTTTCATCCAAAAATTATACCTCATTTCCATGACATACCAAACATACTTTTAAACCCCATTTCCATTTCCACGTCCATTTTCATATCCATTTCTATATCCATATCCATCCAAATGAATTTTGCATACCAAACGAGGCATAGGACTATGATTTCCCTTCCAACTCCAAACTATTTGATCACTCTGACCCCACATCTCCATCATTTTAATCCTAATTCCTTCAAGCATCCTAATCACTGGTAGATATCTATATTCATGTATCCATGCATTTAGACTTTCACACATATTGTTGTCTACTACCCATTACCACTACTACAAAAAGTACTTTTTACACCCTATTTTTAACCCAATTGGCGCCCTTTCTCATGGGGATGCATATTTGAGGGGATTAGAAAGTTAGGGCTTACGATGCCCTATATTAAAAGGGCGCTATATGTCTATCCTACGGCGCCCTATCTTAAAATATAGGGCGCCGTAAGTCTAAATGTTTTTTTAAAAAAAGTGCACCAGCCAACACATACACGAGCATTCATTCCTATCCACTCCAGGAACAAGAAGGGAGACTGAAGACCCCACAAATCGATCTGTTCACAAAAATATGTTTCAGAAGAGAGACACGAAATGTTTCAGAAGAGAGACACGAAGGAAGAGAACAACTAAGGATAGAGAAGATGAAAAATTGTAGTTGAATTGCAATATATGATTTACCAGCATGTAAAGCCCAGAAAACACAATACCAACAGCCCCTGCAGTGAAACATAGCTAAAGCTATAGAGTTGTTTGTTAAGTGGAATAGCTGCATTTCACAGAACTCACAAGCAAAAAACATTCAGTTTCTCGCAAATAGCATCAGGGACATATATATAATTCATTCTGAAGAAGTGCATGCCCTTTTGAACTTACCATCTGTAAAATGAAGAATGATGGCTACAATGAGTAATGCAACCCCCATTGAGACCCACTGCTTGAGCCTCTTGGAATGGTCCTGCACAAATTTTTTAGATTCTTAACCCCCAAATAACTTTGAATTTGAATGTTAGGTCCTTGAGAAAGAACTCACTAACCTTGAAGTGAATCAAGCCCATAATGGATGCCGATGTCCCAGATATGATAGCAAATATAGAGCTAGTTCACAGAAAAGGAACACAATAAAGTCCATCCTTTGAAACCTTTCCAATTGGCAGACAGTTCTTTATAATGTGTGTGTATGTGTGGTTCATAAAAAGAAGAAACTTTAACAAGCCTTCGGGTTCAAAAGGAGCACAGCACCAAGCTGCAGCATCATCGCACAGAGGATCTTCACCTTGTGAACCTCGGCTTCCCTTTAATCGTGACGGAATGAACCCGGCTGAAGCTGGAGCATCATCGCGCAGAGAATCTTCACCTCCTGAACCTCAGCTTCCCTTTAATCGTGACGAGTTCGAATATTCACTTGGCTTTTATTCAAGGGCAAGCTTCTCACAAACTCAAAGAGACACCAAAAGGGAATGTCGGCAGATCGTAAATGTTCGTTGTGAAATGCCAATGAGGAAAGCATCGACCACACCATTAGAGATTATCCATTACCTTCCTCAATCTGGAAAAAAAATATTGCCTCATGATTTATATGTTGAACTTTTCAACACTAATCAGACAACCGAACTTGAGAAGCTACTGCTAAACTCAGCTCTTGATGACTCCTAGAAAGCTGGAATATCTATCACTTGCTGGAAATTGTAGCAAGTGGGGAATTCCAATTCACCGGTGACGGCTACCGCTTCTTCCCGACGCCGTGCTCTTATCATCGTACCCCATGCTATATCCCAAGTTCACCTCTCCACCAGCTGCTTTGCCACGGGGGCTCTGTTCTCTGAAAAGAAGATGAAGCCTCCGCCTCTCTCTCTCTCTCTCAAGAAGACGACAGGAAGCAAAAGAAAGTGAGAATGCGATACAAGCCTCCGCCTCTCTCTCTCTCTCTCTCAAGAAGACGATAGGAAGCAGAAGAAATGAAGTAGAGGCGCAAGGTCCTGACCTAAATAAAAAAGAAGGGCTTTAGGCGCCCTATCTTCTAGATAGGGCGCCTAAAGTCCCTTATTTTAAAAAAAAGACTTGTGGCACGAGAGTGAGCCTTTTTAGCGCCCAATCTTGAAAATAGGGCGCTAAAAGAGCACTCTTTGACGCCCTACCCTCAAGATAGGATAGGGCGTCAAAAGGTGCCTTTATGCACCCTATCTTAATATAGGGCGCATAAAGTCCCGCCTACGTTCTTTAAAATTTCAAAAATGCCACCGCCTTCATTTTTTACTCCTTTTTTTAAAAAAATGATGCGAATTTCAGTAGTAAAAACTATATTCTGTAGTAGTATACTAACATCTACTAGTGAAATAGGCCCTTACCCAAGCTCTTGGATTGTATGAAATTGCAGTCTCGACTGCTTGCTTCTTTAGATGTCCAAGTGCCTTCAGGTTATTATTAAACTGTTCTAGGAAGGTACTCCAAGCACATGTAAAAAAAATTTCTTCAATTCACTACCCTTCCATTGTTTGCTCCAATTGGCATAAATATGCCTCGCGCAAAGCCTGTGGTCTGCCTCAGAGAGCACATCTGAAACAGCTTATGATAATTCCTGCACGAAGCAAAATATAGTCAGACTGTATCACTCTTTATGTGAGGAAGGAATTTAAACATCAAATACCTTCTATATGTCAGACATCACTATAACTGTAGCACTATTATGGAGGTCTAGAGAGATCCGAATCCATTCAAGGAGCCAACTCCAGTTTAACCTAGTCTCTTTTTGGCATAAACCAAGTGCTAAAGGGTAGAACGAGTCATTGGCAACAACTCCAACAGCTGTTAGCAAGATTCCCCTAGCTTTTCCTTTTAAAAAGGTATCATCAAACCCAATCAGGGGTTTGCATCCTTGTTTCCACCCAACCTACCATAAAAAAAAACAACAATGAAGCTCAAGTGGAAATACAATGCATAAATGAAACTGAAGTATTTGAGAATGCAAACAAAACATGTACCTTTACAACATTGAAACATACATACATTCTTCTAAAGACTCTCCTCCCCTTATCCAATGCCTCGTTGCTTAAGTCAACTCTCACATCGGAGCCCGAATTTGAAATTCTTAATTCATTGCAATAGGTTTCTAACTTGGCAAAATCATCTTTATAACTCCCATCCATATCTCACATTATCTCCTCTTTGCCCTCTTGCACTTGTGAATGCTCACATGCACCTTCAACTCACGCTCCAAATCCCTTTTCATCTCACTTATCCTATACTCAGGCCTCTCTTGCACCTTCTCCTTGAAATGCTTCACCAGCCACCTTACAATAGCTCTCTGGTTTTGATAAACCCTACCACAGTTATGCTCATAACACAAAGTCTTCACCTTGTATCCAACATTCAACCCATCTCGGCTTGCATACAATATAAATGGGCAGCCCACTTCACACACTACTTTAGCTAACCTTTTTCTCACTTCTCACTATTTTGATATTCACTCCCTTCTCAATGGCATATCTATTAATAGCCCTAGTAATCTCTACTCAATTAACAAATGTCAAGCCCAACATGAAAAAGGGCCAACTATCTAACCCATCAACGTCCATAACTATCTCCTGTGGAGGCCCATCATCGCTTATAAGGCCCAACTCTTTCTTATCGTCACCAATAGAAGCAAACCCCTCACTCAGTTCAAGATCCTCCTCTAGACTTTCTTCGGTATCTGAGCTTCTAGTTTGTGCACTATAACTCCCGTCCTCACTATCCTCCTCTTCACTATCCTCAGCTTCCCTATTTGATTGACACTTTATTTTTTTTCCTTTCTCTCCAACACCAAACTTTTCCCAGTGGCCACATACTACTTCATTTTCACTTCCAAATTCAACTATATCATCCAATCCATCAACAATATCTATGTTCTCAACCACACTACCCCTTCTATAATGTCAATTACATCTTGCTCTGCACTGTTAATGTCCACAATCCCTTCATTCCCAACTCCTTCATCCACATTCCCGGTCACATTCCCTTCCTTCTGAACTACTTCATCCACATCCCCTCTCGCATTCCCTTCATTCCCAACTCCTTCGTCTACATTCCCTCTCACATTATCACTTACCCCAACCCGATACATCCGAACACTCTCTACCACACTACCGTATCCATCCCGCAAAGTATCCTTAGTACTTTCCCAAGTTTCCTTGGTCAAAGTACATAGATCATTTACCTTCTTTAATAACAATGCACGCCTCTATTCAATAGTTAGCTCTAGACTGTTACAGTCTATCTCCGTATTTCCATTCGTAAAGGACAACATTTTTTCTAGCTCCTTATTATAAAGCTCCATATCATCAACTATATTGTCCCCACCATTTGACGCCATCTACAATGGACGAGGCAAACATACAAATAAACAATGGGTAGAACACTATTCCACTATTAGACATCAACTTTTTGCCAAAATCGATGCTTACAATGTCGATTACCTCTTTTCGCTTCTTTCCGAATAATGCAACCTCAGATTCCACTTTTCCTTCACAAAACCCTAACACTTTCTATTTGTCGGATCGATCTTGCTTCCTTCCTTTCCCGCTTCTCAATTTCTATAGTGCTTTTCCATTCCTCAGACCCACAATCCGAAGCCCTAAAAGTGTAGCCTTTTCTCTTTGCTGCTCCGCGTCTCTCATCTTTTCTCTTCGTTGCTCTGTCTCTCTTGACTTTTCTCTTCGCTGCTCCGTCTCTCGTCTGAAGACAAGCACTTCATGCTTTGTAAGCAAACAATAATGCCATGCTTGTCGTCACGTCAGACAGCTCGGTTAAATAATTGCCACGTGTTCATAGTTGGTCAAAATTTATAATGGCCGTTTGTCAAATCCGTTACCGTTGTCAAATTTCACCATTATGCCAACATTATGTGTATTTTTGCTTCTTCTGAAACTTAATGGTGCTAGACGCTCCTTACGGAAAACTTCATTATTAAAATTGCGCCTTAACCCTAAATTGTAACAAAACCTTTAGCAGCAATAACTACTATTTTAGAAGTTAGATAAAGTTTCAAGTGTTAATAGTAGTATGGAGATAGATATTTACTTCACTTTAAGAAATGAAACTTCTTGTTTTTTTTTATACAAAGAAATGAAAACTTCTATTTATATAAAATGATAACATGATCTTCAACAATCAATGACATTGATAGCCAATATTTAAAAGAGTAGATGTCACTCATGAAGTTGTTTTTCTGAATAACTGAAGTTGTTATATTTTGGACTCGAGCGATGCAGCTCAACGTCACAGCCCACTCACCGTCATTGGAAAATAGAAGCTCCAACTTAGCGTGCGCTTGCACACGTCGAAGATACACGTACTTAGAAAAACCCCCCAACTTATCAACGGGTTATGCTTAATGTAGGAAATTAGTTTTCCACAACGTGGTAAACAAAGGTGTGAATCTCTGTCAGAAAAAGTATCGACATTTAGTACCGGATAGGATTTTGAATAAAATTATTTTCAACAGATGATAAATGTACCTGACCAGGAAAAGCTTCAAATTTTTACGATTTGATAAAGGGGACAAATCATTAACCATATGTTTTGAATTACTGATGATAAATGTCAGTAACAAGGTTATATTCAAGGGGGAAAAACAAGAAGCGCCAACTTTCTTTGCTGCTCACAACAACAATAATTTAAACAATTAATTCATCACCGACCACATCTTAGCTCGCCGACGGCCGCATTCCTCCGTGGGCCATCGGACTCTGTTGCCTCACATCCTGATCCGTCTCCTTCCCTTTAATTTCTCCCCAAACCCAGAGAGCAACCTGTTGACTGATCCCTTCCCAAACTTGTTCTGTCTCCTAAATGAAACTCCGTTCTACTCCCAGAACTTTCATCGAACGCATGATGTGAACTTACTTCATTTGGAATTACTATCACGCCTTCGCTTTCACCTTGCCGGCGCTCCTCCGCTGGCTTCAGCCTCGCGCGACAAACTGGGCAAGTCTCGTGGGTGGCGAACCAGGCGTCGATGCACTGAGTGTGAAACACGTGGTTACATTTTGGAAGCAATCGTATCGTATCGTGGCGGTTGAAGTCGCTCAAGCAAACGGCACAATTCGGCGCGTCGGTGTTCCCAAACTTGAGGCTTTTCACGGCTGAATACACGAGGATGGGAAAGGTGTCAAGCAATTTTGGCTCCACACCTCGAGGACCACTTGAAGAACAATTCTCGGCGGCACCTGCAAGGTCTTCGGCTGCGAGTTCCAAGTCGGAACAGTGATAGAGGTAGGTGGCGAAGCAGAGTATGAAGAAGAAGGCGCAAACGAGGGCCACAACCAGGGGAGCGAATGATACGTCCCCGGTGTGAAATGGAGGATTAGGAGAAGCCGCCGGTCGTGAACTTGGCAGGGCATCGACGGCCGGTGATAGAAGGAAGAAGGCGATGATCTGTGAGGGTGTGATTCTCTTCATCATCTGCTCACAAGAAGAAGAGTATTAGGTTGTTGAGTGATACCATCAAAAACCAGTTGGTTCAGTAAAATAATATATATATGTGTGTACATGTATATTAGTTTCTGGGACGCTGGTTTTCTACAGAGGAAGCCTCTGGTTTTGAGACCTCTGTCATATAAACCTCCTTTGTTCGGATTCCTACATACGTTTCTCTAACACCAAGTGTGATTAATTTGTTAAAGTGCCACTAAATAAGTAATTGTTTCCAGAAAGATCTGATCTTGTGTTATGAGATATAAAAATTAGATGAGTGTTTGTGATAAGATAAAAAGTATTTATAATTATGTGTGGGTCTTCTACACTCAACACCCTTTATCGCAGTGCATAGTCAGTGGTTTTTGAGCGCGCGTAGTCAGGTCATTGTTAGCATGCCAATCATTCCTACTAGCTTCTTGTTAAAATAAAGGGAAAAAAAGATAAAAATCAATCTTTAATTTTAAATTCAAAAATATTTTATTTTGATCCTTTAATTTTTTTTTTAAATTGACTTTTCAATCTTTGATTCTAAACCCATTAACAAAAAATAATCATTTTGAAATTTTAAATGGTGTTTAATAACATCATTACTATAATAGCCCAACGCCCTTCCTTGCAAATATTATCCTTATTTACAGCCATAATCAAAAGTAAGGTTTTGTTCCTCTGGGTGCAGCCATAGACACCCAGAAAACGCATCCACGAGGGGGAGGTATCCACAACCTTATAAGGCATGCTCCATTCTCCTTCCCAACTGATGTGAAACTTTATAGTTACTTTATAAGTTTTTAGAGAAACATTATCATTCTGAAAATTTTTAAATGATAGCAATTTCGTTCAAACCATTGTTTAAGCTAAATTTAATTATTAATTGATTACATATGTTGAGTTGACAGCTCATTTATCATTCACACCAATTTTATTTTGGGTTTAAATGTAAATTTGTTTCGAAAGATTTTATTTAAAAGTAACGTTATCTTAAAAATTTCTAATTTTTCACAATTTCACCGTGATTGTTACCCATATTACATAGTATGCCAATCATTGCCACTAGGGAAAAGGGGGAAATATAAAAATACACCTTTAGTTCTTTTTTAAAAAAATATTTATTTTTGATCCCTTAATGTTGTAAATTGTCTTTTCAATATTTGATTCTAAAGCCATCAGCAAAAAATAGGCAAGTCTGAAATTTTAAAGGGTTAAGGAGGCTCATTTGATAAATCTACGTGTCATCCACTTTATTTTTCAAGATTATTAAATAAAGAAAATAATGTTAAAAATGCACTACATCTAAAGGATTTGAAAAAATTAAAAAGGTGAAAGCATTTTACATGATAAAGAGAAAATCGAAACGGTACCTGTCTATCTTGGTATTGCAGGAGTATAGTATTGGAGGTTTCTCGCGGCCTTGTTATCGACAAATTTTTTTTCAATGGATTTGTTTAGCAAAACGGTTGTAAAAATCAAACGTACGTTTAACAATATTTTTCTGTAAAATGAGATAATACTCTTCGTATATTTACCTCAGCTTGCGTAAAAGTACTTCTCTACTACATTTCCAAACGGGCACATTATGTCCTTCATCCAACAATTGAATCTTTCTCTTTACTACTCTCTAAAAATCTTGAGTTCCTCCTCCACCTGCATCTACCGTTTTTTCTTCAATGTTGTTTATATTGTCACCTCTTGATCAACTTATGCTCAAATTTAATCTGAAAAACAATCTCAGCAACATTATTATAACTTGAAAACTTCTAAAACAACATTGATTCTTAGTGAATACATCTATAACAAATATGCCCAATAAAAAATGATGTATATGACATGTGAATTTGTCAACTTAGTATATTTAATCGATCAATGGCAAAACTTAACTTAGATACCAATTATGATGAAATTGTTTCTATTTGAAAACTTTCAGTCTGATATCGTTACTCAAAATTTTTCAGGGGAACGTTACTTCTATATGAAAATTTTTAGTGTAAATTTACAACTTAACCCAATTTTAAATGATGCCAAAATATTCTCAAATTTTAATATATTAAATTTACTTTTCAAAATAACAATTATTGCCACAAAAAGCACCATTTGAAATTACAATGCTTCGGGTTGAATAATTGAAAAGACACTTTATATAAAATAAAGGAATCAAGCTAAGTTGCTAGAGGTTCAAAAGGTCCATTTTTATCAAAGAAAACGAATGACTAATGCAAAATTTTTCCTTAAAAAATATTGAACATATTTAAACAATGGATACAACTTACGTCAAGTTTTTTTATATCCGCCATGTCAAATTCTTCAATCACAAATAGTCACATATATTTTTTATTTCAAAATAATACATATGTCTATGTTTGATTGAAGAATTTAAAATAATGAATATAAAGAATTCATATTGTCCTTAAGCAACTCTTTTTTTAAAGAAGTAATTTTTTTCAAAAATAAAGAATGATTTTGAACATATTCATGCAATTGAATTTTATTCAAGGTGGCGTTTGTCATAACGAGAGGACACACCATACATCTTTTGGCCTGGGGGACATACGTGCCTTTTAATAATCCCCCACTTGAGTTCTTTCTTTGTTGTGATTTATTTTAGGAAAAATCACCTAGAGATTCTAAATAACAGAATTAACCACAAAATGGTTTTAAAGATTCAAAAAATTGCCATAAAATCCCAGGAGTAGCTTCTGATATTATCATTAACAACCTTACTAGCCTTTATTAACAACCTCAGCAGTTACTCCTTGAACCTTATGGTAACTTTGTGAATCTTTGAGACCATTTTATGGTTAATTTTGTTGTTTGGGACCTCTGGGTAATTTTCCCATATTTATTTTATGTTTGTATTTTATTATTAACTTCGGAAGCTTATCCTCAATTTGTTGTAATTTAATCTCTTAATTAATTGCTTAGGATTCCTTCTTTTACGCTCTCAGGTGATCGTTTAAAAGAAAAGGTATAGAGGAGTTACAGGTTCATCATTAAGAAGCTGCAAGACCTTTTTTTTTAATTCATAGTTGATGGTATGGTGGGATAGAAACAATCATAATTTTAATGTAGTTATTTTATATCTAAATAAATTATGACACGGCTTTAAATTAAGAAATCATAATATTTTCTTCGAATATATATATTTTATTTTGATTTGAAAAATGATTTCTTACAAGTCTAACCATTTTATTACAAATTATTAGTGTGGGCCAGAGTGGGTAATATGTCACTTTTTATCACCTTGGACATTATCATAATCATTCAATAAAATATTTCAAAGTAATTTTTTCTGTTGCTCTGTTTTATACGTATTGTATTAAATTAATCAATTTTCTTTTAGGCATGAGATATTATCTCTAATGAGACATTCACTACTAGAAAAATGCAATTTAGCGACGGAAAAATCCATCATTAAATGGCTAGTTTCCTTCAGAAAATTTCTATTTAGCGACGGAAAATATTAGCGACCCTCGTTTTAGCGACGGAAAATAGCCATTTAGCGACGGATTTTCCGTCGCTAAATCGCATTTTTCTAGTAGTGATTAGGATCCACCAAAAATGAGCATTTGAGTTAGAAATAAAATTAGCCCCACTTTCTTTTAAGTACCACCATTTTGCCAAAATTACACAGCCCTCCCCTTTATTTTCAAAATACTATTTATCATTGTAAAATAAAAATTCTATTAAAGAATATAGAATACTATAACCTAACTTCTTATCACCCCAATCTAAATAAATAAGGATGGTCATATTTAAATAAATGTTTACATAAAATTAAAATAAATAAACATAAACTATATTGAATATCATGAGATTTAGAGTAAAGTAAAAAATTACATTAACTAAATTATCCCTCATTAGTCATTATATTAAATTCCTAATTTATTAAGCTTCTTACATACATGTGTTTGAAATATTATTTTACCCAACTTATGTATACACAATTTTTTTTCAATACAAGTGGCAAGCTAAGCTTGAGAATAAATTTACGTTTCTGAAGAACCTTAAGTATGATTACAAAATATGAGCATTAATGTTATTCCTTAGCAACCTGAATGCTTTTAAATAATATTTATGGCAAAGAGAGTTATTTTTGTCTAAACTATGCAATTGAATTTTTAATTAACAGTGGGATGGACCCAAATACAATCTTCAAAATAAAGAAAAAAAATTCCTTATTAAAATTTTGATTTAAATAGATATTATTTATAAATTTTAAAACAGAGAGGAGAAATTTATTGTTTGAAAAAATAAAAAGAAATTCAATGTATTTTACTTTTTTACTTAAGAAATAAAGATCGGTGTGACAACAAGGCCTATGTGCATTATAGATGGTTGATGAATCATATCTTAAAATATTTGTTAATCATATCTTTCTTTTAAATAATGATCAATGAGAAAGTGGATTTCAGGGGCCACAATAATCAAATATTAAAATAGATCCGATTGAAAAAATTCTTGAGAAGATGCAGAAATTACTAAAGTTTGTGATCATCAGGACCAGCCTAGAAATTTAGCCTTGGCTTTGGTGTGCTTTAGCCAAGAAAACTATACTCTTCCTGTTTTATTTATGGGAAAATTACCTAAAGGCCCCAAGCAACTGAATTAACCATAAAATGGTTCTAAAAATTCACAAAATTACCATAAGGTATCAAAAGTAACTACTGAGGTTGTTAATAAAGGCTAATCCATGGACCTTACGGTGATTTTGTGAATCTTTAGGATAATTTTGTAGTTAATTTTTTTGTTTGGGACCTTTGAGTAATTTTCCCATTTATTTATAGGATAAAGAATTTATTATTTGTTATCTTTAATATAAGTCATGTCATTAATTTATTATAGGAACGTATAGATTATATCTCTAATTTATTATTTTGTAAGTTATTATTATCCTGAACTTCTCACGAAAGCACATATATTAGATGGAGAGGCAATAAACTTAAAGGTAAGAATATCTCTTCCTATGCTTAATTGGAATTTAAAATTGAGAATCTTGTTTGGTTTGTAAATGATTTAATGAGATCTGAGGAAACTTTTTATGGAGAATTTGTTACTACTTCTTGTATTTGATGCAAGAGTTAGTTGGGGTTGAATTAGATTCTAAATATAAGATTTTCATCTAATTCATTTACTAAATTTATAATACCTTTTTAAAGTATTTATTATATATAGTAAGTGGTTTTTTCAAGGACTTATAATTATTTTAATGTATATAATGAAGGGGTATTTAGAGAAACTAAAATATTTTTTTACAAATAACTACATATAATATTAATATTAAAGTCTTTAGTCTAACTTCTATAGAGAGAGTAACAACAAGAAGCTTTATTCAACTGGTTGGCTACATGGACTATGAGGCCATTGCTTTTATTAAAAACCAAATTTTTAGACAAATTGTTACTCAAAATATCTCATTTCATAACTTTATTATCTATTCAGTTCGATTTTCCTCTAACTTTTTGACCAGTTCATAATCTATTTCATATATTTGTCAAAAGTAAACTTTTCAATTACATTCATCACTTTTAATTTTATTTTTTAAAATTTGTAAATTATTTTTAAACAAACATAATAATTTTCGATATTGATTTCGTAAATATCCTTATTTTATGTTTAGTGAGTTTAATTGTAAATCATTAAATACAAAACATAAATCAAGGTTATCAAACCGGACCGGACAAGGTAGTAGGTTAAAGGTCAGTGAGTTACCAAAAATTTTAAAAGATAAGTAGTAAATTTTATTATTAACAAAATAATAAATATCAAATCAATCATATACTTATAACTTATCTATTATCCAACATTATATACAGTTTCAAAATATTCATTCTAACAAAATATTAATATATATGATAAGGGGACATTTTGTTTTTCTTTTTCATTTTTGTTTTCTCCCCTCCATGCACCAAAATGTTCTCCTCCATGTATTCTATAAAAGGGGCATGAGCAATCAACATGCGACAAAATGACAATATAGAAAAGCTTAGGTGGGAAAATACCAACTTGTATTTTTCTAAGCCGTATATAGATTTATCATTTGACTTACACAACAATTGATTATGCTTTCTTCAATTATCTTAGCACCCCCTATTTTTCTCATACGTATATGCCCCACTGATGAAGAAAATTATAAATACATCAAGCTGTAGTTCATACTTCTTAGATTCCATAGTTCATATTCATACTAATCCAACAGCTTCACCTTCATCCTAATAAAATTTTGTAAAAAAAAAGAGTGATCATGTCAACCCACCAAACTGACTGGGTTGACCAGTTTGACCCCGAGTTACCTCCGGGTAAGTTCGGGTGAATCGGTTTGACCCTAACCCGGGATCAAAACACAAATCGGATCGAATTGGAGGCCGATTTGCTGGTTTTCGATCCAAACCAGGTGATCATATATGAGTCTAATTACCTGACATAAAAACATGGAAATTACAAGTTATTTGAATTTCATTGAGAAAGTTATTTAAATTCTTTAGGAACACCTTTCACGAACTTAACTCCTTTTTTTTAAAATAAAAAAAAAAGAAAGAAATCACCTACTTATACTAAATTTGTATTTGCACCATATTTAGAATCAAATTTTATCAATCACATCAGGCAGTTCGACTCTCTTTTTCAAATAATCCCTAAATAACAAACGCAATAAATATTAAAAAGGTAGATAATAATAAATCCAATTTAAATGAACTAAAATTATAATTATCGCTTCTGTCCAAACTTCAAAATCAGCCAAATTTCAAATCCTCTTCGAGTCTCTACATCACCTCCACTCATCATTCTACCACCCCCTTATCTAAATCTCTTTCATAGTTAATTTCAATTAAAATGACATTGCAAAAAGAATATTGAATTTCGAAATTAAGCAAAGAAACAATTCAACGTCACAATTCAAAGATTCCTCTTTATCTGTTTGCTTTTTTTTTTTTGTTTCTATCTCAAAATATCCATACTTCATTCCTTTGATCTTATATATAAATCACCTATAATTAACTTACCAAAAATAAGGTGGGATAGTTATCACGATAACAAAATAGTCGTATACAAGACATTATTTATTTTCCATTTAAATCAATTTTGGTAGCTCATTGCTGCGCCAATCTGAACCATCCAAACATATTTTTTGAATGGTCTAGATTTAAAAATATAAAATTTATAACTTCTAGCCTATATTTTAATTTTCTTGAAAAAATGATAGTCAAGATATTATTTTTATTTTAAATTATGTATATATTAAAATAAAAAATCCAATTTTCAGTGTTATTCCCCACTTACTATTAGCAGAACCCAACTGATCCGAGTACATATTATATGCACATCAATGAAGAACCTAGACTTCATCGTATAAACGAAGTAATAATATTCCTACTTTAGGAGTGATAATAATTAACTAAAATCATATCTCTTGGTATAATTTAGAAGTTATAATAATTAACTAAATTCAAATCTTTTCTTTTTCATGTGATTTAAACCTTCCCAATATTTTTTTTTGTGCATTCTAACATTCTAAATTATAGAAGACACAAAGATACTTAAATAATATTACAACAGAAAAAAAATATACTTAAAGAACCAAATCCTCTCTAGTTTCCACTGCTCTCTCTCTCCCCCCTCTCTCTCTCTCTCACCTAGCGGTCAACGGAACACATCGTAGCTCACCGACCGTCGCATTCCTCCGTGATGCACCGTACTCTGTTTCCTCGTATCCTCCGATCTGAGACTGTGCCTCTCCGTCTCCTTCATTCTGATCTCACCCAATCCCACGGTAGAGTGGCCTGTTGAATGACACCTTCCCAAACTTCTTCTATCTCCTGAATTAACCTCCGTTCCCCTTACTGCACTTTCATCGAACAAATGGTGTGCATTCGTAACCTCATTTGGAACTTCTATAACGACTTCGTTTCCACCACAGTGGCGCTCCTCCGAGGGCTCCAGCCACGTGCGACACACAGGGCAAGTAACGTGGGAGGCCAACCAGGCGTCGATGCATTCAGAGTGAAACACATGGTTGCATTTCGGAAGCAACCGGAGCTTATCGGAGAGGTCGAACTCTGACAAGCACATGGCGCATTCCGGCAACGCATTCCGAAATTTGAGTTGTTTAACGGCAGAGCACTGGAGGATGGGGAAGGTGTCGAGTAATTTTGGGTCGATACCTTGAGTCCCAGTTGGTGAGTGAAAATTAGCTGCGGTGCCACTCTGCTGGAGGGTGGCGTTGGAGCAGTGGCGGAGGTAAATGGAGAAGCAGCCGACAAGGAAGAAGACGCAAACGAGGGCCACGACTGTAGGATCAAATGATGGGATCCGGTTTGGGAGTGTAGAATTAGGGGAAGAGGCCACCGCCTCCGGTGGCGAACTTGACTGAACATGGATGGCCGACGAGAGAAGCAAGAAGACGAGGATGTTTGGCCGTGTGATTCTATTTCTCTTCATGATTTGGATATTGGTCGGAAACCTGGAGGTGAAAGAGATAATTTGTGAACTGTGTGGTAGGGTTTCTTTATATATGAGAACGGGACAGGGCCAAAACAAAACTTCAGCCATTAAAATCATACTTCATTTTCTCATGCATAATATAAGAATTGGTTAAGGATTTGATTTGTTTCTAAATATAAAATATCTATGTCTAAACTTTCCAATGTTTTTCCACAAAGTATTGTATTCATCGCACAGATTAATGGGTTTCTATATGGATAGTTATGAAGAAAGAGGGAAATTTAAAAAGAAAAATCAATCAATATTTATTCAAAATAACCAAAATTCAAAAAATTGGATCAAGCATTAAACCTGTAAGAAAGTGATTTAATGATTGATGGGTCATATCAGGGTCAAGTAGGAGTCAGACCGACTATATTAAAATAATATATTTTAGTAGATTATATTTTATTTTAAAAATTAATAGATAAAACCTAAAATATTATTTTAATTTATCCATATTTAAAATTTTTAGAGTTTAATTAAATATAAATAATTAAAAAATTATGATAAAATGAATTAATTTTATCTTATATTCTTATGCATGAATTTGTTTAAATAGAAAATAAAAAAAATTAAAAATTAGTTTTGTTACCGTATTTTTTTTAAAAAAGTAATGAATCATATCATTGCACTTTGGTTCTATTTTTCAGTGTTTCCCGCTTTTAAGTCTTCTTAAAAAATAAAAATGAAAACAAACCGGTTAAACCGCCAATTCAACTGATTCGAACGGTTTGATGAGTTTAACATCGATTCAAACCGGTCCCTGATTCAACTGCTCAGCTAGTTCACTGGTTTTCGGTCTAAACCGATCAGCCTGATTCAATTTTTTGAACATGAAACATAATTAATTTTTTAATCTACCAAAATTAGACGTGGAACCTTGTATATTTAGGTCAAGGAGTTGACTTGCGATGGGGAATAGGTTGCGGTGGGACAGAAAACCCAAAGCGGTACACCGGTTTTAGGGAAGCCTCTGGTTTTGTTTATTCTAAACAAATGGGAATGATCTAGTCAATTAGCATGTTGGCATAAATATTGAAAGATGAATAATCTCATTACCCACACACACACATTTATATCTAATTTCGGATTTTCATAAAATCGTCTATAGTAATCCAATTTAGTGAGCACAGCAATGAAATCATTTTTAAGAGTTATTAGAATTGACTTCTTATGATCGCGTAAAACTATATATATAGTTACTAACAACAGATGATTCAATTAGTTTCATACTTAATTATCAACTTTTATGTAAGGTCAAACACTACCAGAAAAATGCCGTTTAACGACGGAAAATTCATCGTTAAATGGCTGTTTTCTGTCGCTAAATGAAAATTTTCTGATCGAAAATAGCCATTTAGCGATGGATTTTTCCGTTGATAAATGAGATTTTTCTGATAGTAAGAACTTAATATATATATATATGATTTTTCAAACCCAATTAATTTTGGAAAAGTAAACAAAATAATATAATATATAGTTCATGCAAATACAAAATGAGTTAAGGCCTATGGGTATATTATATATATCTCCATCATGCCATTAGCTTCTTGTTGTTAGCTCCTCATAATAAGAGGAACTAAGATTTAAATTTCTGGGAGAAGTGTCAGATTACAAGTTTCCTTAAAGAAAGAAACAAAAGCTGGTTGGTAATGTTGTGTTTTATAGTTAATTTAAGAATCATATGTTAAATTATTGGTAGTCGTATCATTCTTTTTCATAGTCATTATCATAATGACTAAGAAAGTTTTACTTCAGGGCCACAACAATTATTATTAAAATAGGACTGATTAAGATAATTATTTTTTAGAGGAGACAAAATATTATTCGAATCAGATCCTCCTGATTAGCCTAAAAGTGTTGCTGTATGTTTAGTGTAATGCTTTACGCAAGAAAACTATCTTTCCAGGTTATTTTTCATTCCTACGGCTACGAAACAAAGCAAAATTTGCATCCAAATTTTTTTATTAGGGTCAAAATTATATTTCCTTCTCAAAAACGTTTAATTGTAATTTTTTATTTTTCCTTCTCAAAAACATTTAATTGTAATTTTTGTTTCAAAATATGTCTTTTTAAATCATTATGGATACGTTTCTTAATCCAGTGGTTGGTTATAAATTCCATTAAGTATCCGTTTTTATTAAATCTTTGTGCTTCTTTTCTTGACAGTTAGCATAGCTTTCTTCCTTGAAAAAATAAAAAACTATTGTTATTCAAAAATAAATAAAAGGATGCATAAAAAATATTGGCTTTTGCAAAATTGTGTAAATAATACACGACATTTAACTCAATGGAAAGGAAAAAAGAAATGGTACAAACAACCCAACCCAAACTTTTTAAAACAAACAATCTAAAAATAAGGGGATATTTATTGCAAGATCCCACGTTAACGAATTATTTATTGCAAGGTCCCAAGATGTTGTCAATGATAAGTCGAGGAGCACCATTGATAAATTGAGGAGCTGCCATTGAACTTGGGAATGCAACAATGAAGGCGGCATCGTCAGAATTCTATCTCTATTACCATTGATGTTTAGTGAGTGTTCTAGGCCTAAGCCAACACAATCCTTGATTATGAGCCCTTTAGGATGGTCACCTCCATTGTCCTTTGATATTGAGTGCTCCAAGCTTGACCCCTATACTATTATGCTGCTTAGAATCTTGAAAATTCTGAAAGTCCTATGGTTACCTATTATTAATTCATCAATTTTGTCATCTAGGTTACATTTTCTCTTCTTTTCTAGGTGACTTTTTATTGTGTTCCACTTCTGTGAGCACTTCTTTTCGAGGCTCAGGCGAGGCGGGCGAAGGAAGCTAAAGGGGAGGATCCGGACAATGTGGAGGATGGGATCCGTGGAAGTGGAGGATGGCGAATTGGCGAAGGTGGATGAGGAAGAGCCATGAACAACCTGAACTTCGGATTTGGGTAGCATTTTGGCGGATCTGATGTAGATATATATTGTTTGTACGCATTTGAGTAAACATCTATCAGACGCCTTCATCATTGTTACTTGATCAACAATACAGTACAAGAAAGAAAAGGAAATAAAAATGGAGGCTTTCTTTCGGACATAAAGAGTTTTAAATTGAACTTGCAATAAGGTGAACAAAAACACAAACAGATATATGACCATTGCAAAAACATAAACCTGACCTTATAAGATGAGATATATACACATAGCAGCATAGTAATTCTGCACTAACATAATGAGTTATAAGATTAAGATAGATTGAATAAGATGGAATTTAATATATATATATATATATATATATATATAAACTTGCAGGTATGGGCAATCCACTGGTATGCCCATAGTATATCCCATTTATTTTTTTAACGATTGGGTTTCAAGTGACCCATTAGGCTTAACATTAGACGGGCCAAAACTGGAAAATTTTATGGGTTCGGGCAGGATGGCCGAGCCGCGGGCATTTTGCTTAACCCTAATCAATGATAGCATTCGGGAATTTGATAAGCATTTGTGACATACTAAATCAATGACATCTTGCAGATAGGTTTTTAAAGAGATTTTATTAATTATTAATAAAATAACAAAAAGGAAAACTTAACGAAGAATCATGTTAAGTAGGGGTGAGTATAGGCCAAACTGAATTGGATTGAAGTCCAACTTGAAGTCTGATCTTATAAAGGCCTCGTGTTGAAAAAGGTATGTCGAGGTCTGGTTTGGTCTAACCTTAATCTAAAGTCGGGTTGGACCGAGCATAGTTCAAAGGACTACTTGAACCAACCCATGACCCTTACTCCTTTTCTCCAATTTTTTTTTCCACTTCTTCACTTTTGAACCATATACACCCCACCAACACAGTTAACTTGCCCTCCTTCCTATAAATTAAACCAACCTAGCTAATTCATTCATATATTTCCTTCCTCCATCAGTCCATCTTCAACTTCAAAACCAGAAACACACAGAGAGAAACAATAAAGAAGAAGCAGAAATGGCATTAACACTTTGTTTCTCAAATCCCTTATTTTCTCAAATAGAAATCCAAATTCCCAAACCTTCCGATGACCACTCACCTTCTACAGTCTGCTTTGCAAGGATAAAGCCATCATCATCAAAACGCAGGTGAAGAATTATGGAAGAAAAGACATGGACACGCTAGACCATTGATCAAAATATTACAACGAATGCAAACACCAAACCATGAATTGACCATCAAAAGAAATATTTTGAATTAAATCAAGATAATCAAAGAATAATAAAATAGAGGAAGAGAAAACTATCAAAGAAAATAGAAGAAGGCGATAAATGAATAACAAGGGGAGCAAATGGTCCAAATCTGAAAATTGCTGGAGCTTTCTCAACAACAACTAATCTCCTTTGAAACGCAGTGTTGAACAATTAGTCTCTTAAAATGCAGAGTGGCTATTAATTATTGTTATAATCATATTTTTATTTTTATTCTCATGATGATTATTAATTTTCGGTATTTTCAATTTTTTAAAAAGGTAAATTTTCACTGAAAAAATTAATTTCTTAATATCATATTTTACCTTAGCACCCAGATAAAAACACTTTTTTTGTTCGAATTTTTAAAATGGGCCAAAATCAGACTTTATGCTTACATATGGGCCTAGTCCATGGGCCCACAGTCGCCTTATCGCTGTGTGGAATTTCATTTAGGCGGGAAACTTCATCGACTTTCCCGCCACCAAAACCAAAGGAGTGCAAGGAACCCTGCCCCTATCGTTCTCTTTGTTTTGCTCGCCATGATCTTATAATCTCTAGCTGCAGACACAGAAACAGAATCAAAAGGAAATATGCAGATTCGCGTGAAATGCAACTGTGGAGGAGGAGACTGTTCAGAGTGGGCCATCGTTGATCTTCAAGGCGTTGTTGAAGCGCAGCCTTCGTTTCAAGATCGCCTGCAGAACCTTGAGATCGGCGTTCTCTGCCGCCCTTCTTCTCAGGTCACTTCGTTCTCTAGTCCGATTCCAAATCTGTAATTGATCTCTTGGTCTAATTTCTAACTCGGATCTTCCTTTTTTTTTTTGGGTGTTTCAGGAAGTCTATACTTCGACTATTGGGTACCATGAATTGACGGGATCGAAAATTGCCTTGAAGAAGCCAATTCTGGTGCTGAAGAAAATCAAACAATCGGATGTAGACAGCTGCTTTGAGAATAATTGTAGCGTGGAGCTTCAAGTTATTGGAATTATTAGGCATAGGATTTTGTTCAAAACCAGACCGAAAGCCCTCATTTCAAGTAAGTGTTCCTTGATTTTGTTCAAAAATTAGGGGACATTTTGAAGCAAAGCATCTGATTGGTTTGTTGCTGTTGGCCTATATTCCTTTAATCTTTCTTCCACTCCATAGAACAACAATAAGCTTGATCTAATCCATATCAATACCTATAACATCTGAATAATTAATAACGGAGCTGAACTATTATAATGGCATTGGGTGCATTCAAATAATTTTGCCTGGGCGTGAAGCCTGAAATGATATGATTAGAAGTTTTAACTTACTAAACTTTAATCAGTGTGGTGCCCTGTCCTTTTTAAGGCGCGTCAACAGGAAGAAACTTATAATTAGTTTGAATGCGTTGTCGTGGATGATAAATTTATAGGTTTGAAAGTGAATTTTGAATATTTGGTTTAGATTCTCTTTCACTGCGTGATTTTATATTCGCCTCTTTTGAAACCTTTTTTCCACAATTTCTTCACTGACCAATTGATATATGTTTCGTGTATATTTCCTGCCACTTTCTTGTCTTAATCTTACCCGTCCCACTTAACAAATCAAATATAATCTTAATCTCTTCCATGGGGAAAATATTTCCATCCTTGCATGTACGGATGTTTCCTCTCTGCTTCTTTTGTGCTATGTTGATTTTTTGTAAGAAATTTCTACATCTGTAAGGCGCGTCTTTCTCAACATAGCCTACTTTTGCAACTTGCAATGCTTCTTTTATTTGTTTATTAATCCACTTTTGGGAACCCTATCTACAGGTAACCATTTCAATTTCAAATGAAGCTATAGTGCGTGGGGCATGATGCAAAATTTTTAAGCTTATCATTTCGCATTCTAAATCTTTTATTAACTAAAGTCCTAAACGTAATAAAATGTCATCGTTGATCGATCCAGATATATCTTGTAGGATACAGTTCTCTTTCTTGTCAGTTTTATTTTCAAAAACTGCACCCAATTCATTGTAATTACTCTTGCTAAATTAATTTTTGATGTTGAACTTTAATTCTACCCCACATAAAAGCTCTTGGCCTCGAAAGATTGTCCATGCGGAATAACTTGTACTTTTTCTCTCCTGAGAATAACTTATATTTCACTCATCATGGTGGAGAAAGAAGAAATCATAAGATTCTTTGAGTAAAGTGATACAATGTTTCCCATTTCTTTTAAGCTTCTCTGGTAACAACTTACAGCTACATCATGTTTACTGTTATGATTTCAATAATCTCTATGGGAATCTTAATTTCTTCCAAAAACCCTTGTGAAATATGCCCCACATGCATCTATGTTTGTTCTGAAACCGAACAGTGGAATTGATAGAAAGAAATGATCATTTTTGCTTGGCTGGGGGGAAATTATTAATCCCATCCGTTATATGTTATATAGTAAGATTTTTGGTTTCAAAGATTTGCTTCTCATAGAGAGTACTGGATTTACAAAAATATGGAAATTTCATCACTCTGAGCTTACTTTAGGTGGTAAATGATAGGGTAGGTGAGGGTAGTGAAAATATGCATACCTGTATCACTGACTTGATTGTAGATATTTAGAAGCCGTAATAAATATATCAATGTATAGAGCACTGTACCAACATCTAGTTTAATAAAGTATGAAACCTTTTCCATCTTATACTTTAACTGTGATGTCGGTATATGCTTTTTGGAACCGGTGGTTTACTAGAGATAAATAGTTAGTTGAAAAGAACTTAAGATCTAAATCTTCAAGTACTTACTTTGTCCTTCTTAAAAAAAAAAAATCTCGTGGTGCTTGTCTTTAATAAAACCTACCAAAAAAATATGCAACCACCCAAAATTGCATATTTGACTTGTTTTCCAAACGAGTCTCTCAATGGGGTGATAATTCCATGCCAATTTAGTAGGTCGGTGCTAATAAACTTGCATTAAGATTTTTTTGTTTTTCTCCCTATTGGCCCATACTTGTATTTTGACATGTAAGGTTGATAACACCTGATGTTATGTTGTCCTTTCGCATCTTTTTTCCTCTTCAGAACCAAAAGTAGAAGCAAAGGAAAGACAAAAGGCCATCGTATTAGGCTCTGTTCCTTCCAAACAATGAGCACATAACACTAGACTGTTCAATGTCATTCTCATTTCTCAGTGGTTGGCCCAACTCGCAGAAAAATCTCGGTTCGAGGACATATTGTTGGACCGGAAAGGTCAAGAAGCTCATCAGAAACAATTATTGATAAACATCATATTCTCACCTCTGTAAACCATGATTGATGTATTGACAATACTTGCAACCACACTGTAATGAAAAAAGAGGGACCTCCATTTAACCCTTTGGATCCCTTTGCTATGTCACTTTTTAAAACTTACTCATGTCACTTTTTAAAACTTGCTCATCATACTGTGAAGCGGTCCGAATATTAAATATGACGTATCTCTTTGTATAAATTCGATATTTATTCGATATTCAGTTTTTCATGTTGTGAGATTAACCCTTTTTTATATTCAACCATGTTGATTATGTAATCATATTTTAATGCCATACAATGGTTGTTTGACAGATCAACTTTCTATATGGACATGAACGTAATTGTAACTTATTTGGGGAATATATATATATATATATCATCATCACTATTATTGTGAAAATACTACCCTGCTTTATAATCAACATATGCATCAAGCCAATGAGATTTTCGCCCTCCCAGGGGGTTAGATTCTTAGTAAAAGGGGGAAAGAAAATTAAAAAACTAGAAAAGAAAACCGAGTGGACTCGATCATGGGGCTCTATAGTGTTTTCTGGTGGTACACGCCAATGCTGCAAGTCGCCAAAAAGAAGACCGAGTTGACTCGGAGTCCATCCCAGAAGAAGCTGATGATGAACAATTTGTAATCTCTTCCACACTAGTATCTCCTGATAAAATTAAAGTGTAATCGAACAAATCTTAATAGGCCATATCCGTTTTGCTTCTTCAATTCTTGCTTCCTTCTAGGGAAGTTTCATGGAACCCGTGGTGGAATATGAACAAGATCCTCCCTATCCTTCTCCATAACCTGCCTCTCATTCCGACATAACCCTTTCCTCGGACTCCCTCCCATTGACATTACCACGTTATAACTCGCCGACCGCCGCATCGACCCGTGGTGGTTCACCAGAATATACTTCCGAACATCCTCCGGCAACCTCAGCATATGCCTCTCCACCTCACAATGACCCGTCGAATTCGACCTCCTCAACTCCTTCAACCTCCCCAACCTCAATCGATCCCCTCCGACGTCCACCGCACCGTCCTCAACCTCGCCTCCGCCTCCGCCGCCATTCTTGTCATCCCTCTTTCCTTCAGGACTCTCATATTTTTCTTCTTCTCCTTCCTCATGTTCATCTCTGAGATTACTATCGTTACCCCCAATAACGTTCAATTCTGGGGGAACCGTTATGGCCACCTGATCGTAGTCTGGAGTGAGCTTTTCTCGACAAACAGGACAAGTCACGTGAGAAGAGAGCCAAGCTTCGATGCAAGAAGGATGGAACACGTGGCTGCACTTGGGTAGTAACCGGAGAGTTTCGTAATCTTTGAACTCGTTCAAGCACACTGCACATTCAAGCGCTCCTTTACCCATTTTGAGGTCCTTGATGGTGGAATACACGAGGATTGGTAACGTGTCCAGGACTCTCCGATCAACGCCCTCCGTACACGAGCACGACCAGTCTCCGCCTTGGCTGGTGGTGGCCCCCTCGTCGGAGCAATGGCGGAAGTAGACGGAGAAGCAACCCATGAATAGGAAGGCGCAGAACAGAGCCCCCACCATGGCCGCTATGGAAGGGTCCCAGTTCTGGTGGGACGCGAAGGTCGGCACCGGCTGCACGGCGGATTGCGCGGTGGCGCGTAGCACGAATATCAGGGAAATCAGCTGAACCCATGTGAGTAGGCTAAAATGGAACCGAATGGTATGAATCATCTGGGTTCAGAGGAGGAGGAGGAGGATGGAGTATAATTAATAATTGTCAACAATCATTACGAAAGGGAAACGAAGCAAGAAGAGGAGGAGGATGAGGAGATCCCATGGTGTACGCAAG
Source organism: Vachellia pachyceras (assembly GCA_025593235.1). Lineage (NCBI taxonomy): Eukaryota > Viridiplantae > Streptophyta > Magnoliopsida > Fabales > Fabaceae > Vachellia > Vachellia pachyceras. The sequence continues at coordinate 9,477 of JANTPZ010093558.1, read as the reverse complement.
GAAGAAGAGAAAGTGGGAAACCGAGATTGGGTTTCTTGAAGAAGACAGAGAGAGAAGCTGAGAAGACTGATATTTTTCTTTTGAGGGGCCAAAGGATTGACTGAGGAGCTTACTTTTGTATAGGCATATTATTATTTATATTTATTTATTTTAGGGCAAATTATTATTATGATTTATGAATTAACCTGAAATTGTTTCCCTTGAATCAGTTCAAGTGGTTCACTTTTTGTGGATTTAAATTAAACGTTTCCTGCAACTTCTTATGCTTCTGTAGGTTCCGAGAAAAGTATTTTCACCTTGTTATATCACTTAAATAATATATCTTTTGCTAGCATTATAATTATTTTTTTATGTTATCATGAGAATATTATTGAGCCTCATACATCAAACAACCTAATTAACCAAAAATATGATATTGTGTGAAATGTTCTCTATTTTAAAATCTTTTCTTAATCTCTAAGTAGTTTGTTAAACTAACAGTAGTTGAAGAGATTGAAAGAGCAATATCTTTCTCCAAGTAGTTTGTCATTCAGTACGGTGATCCGGACATGTAATCTGTCCAAGTACATGGATGACTAGGAGTTATGGCAACCCGGAGTGATTCAGGATAATGCAACGCAACCCGGATGCAATTTGGACAACCTGATAGATTGTGGGTTGGTCGGATTGCATTTTTTTAAAATTGGTGTTCAAAATGTTTGCATTTTATTTTTTTAGTAATGATTTTTAGGTTGATGACTATTAGTTTAGTGAGTATAGGATTATAGGTATGAATTTTTTTTATCTATTTTGATATTTTTGTTAGAAAGAACTATTCAATATAGATTGACACTATGATGTCAATATGTTGAAGAAGATGTAAAGAATGTTTGATAAATACATAATTGTTTTGCCCATGATTCAAGATATTGAATTAATATTTAGTATTTGGATTTTATGATGAAAAATTGTGAATTTTACTATTTTAAATTTTTTTTATTTGTTACTGATTTGACCACGAGTTGACTTCGAATTGAACCACTACCTCGATTAGTTTAGATTTAATTACCTTGATTTGTAAAATATGTTCAAAAAATCGGATTAGATCGGTCGGTTCACACCGAAAATCAATAATTAGTATGGTTTGATTGGGCAGGTGGAAGAGGAATCGGTGTTAAACCGATCAAACCATTCGAACCAACGGTTTAATCGATTTTTTTTCAATTTTATTTTAAAAAACATAAAAGCCATATACATTGAAAATAGAATCAGAGTGGGATGGTGCGAACTATGATGCATTATTTTAAAAAAAATATAGTAACAAAACTAACATTTAATTTTCTATTTTCAATTTAAACAAATTTATGCATGACGGCATAATATGGAATTAATTTATTTTATCTCAATTATTTTTATCACTAATATTTAATTAAACTCTAAAAATTTAAAATATGGGTAAAATAAAATAATAATCTAGCTTTTATATATTAATTTTAAATAAAATATAATCTATTAAATTACATTATTTTAACATAACCTGTCTGACTTTAATTTAATCCCAATATGACCCATCAACTTTTAAATCACTGCCATGTCCTATTCAATGTCTGATCGGATCTTTTGAACATTGTTTGCAAGAGAAAATTATCCAAAAATAACTGTTTAAAATGTTTATTGCTAGTAAGTATTTAATCTATTTTTATTATATAAAAAAAGTAAGCCATAATTTTTTTTTTGACAAATTAGCAGGCTGTCCTCAAACTACTTTGATAGCAAGTGAACTTTTGACATTTAAACTTCTATTCTCCATTTTTAAAGAAGTGTGAGCTTGTGAACTTTTGTGTTTTGAGAACATTTAAACTTTAACTTGAAAATATTTTCAATGAGATGGAATCAAACAAATCACAATCAGACAAAAAATATCAAACAAATCATAGACCAAAAAATGTAAGGTGTGTAAATAGAAATGAACTCCAATGAAGAATTTATAGATATAAAGAAAGCTTGTAGTTTGGTTTATAATTTCTTTTCAATGAGCATATATATCAAAATTAGACAATAATCTAAATGACATTAATGGCTGTTTTCTTCCTGTCTTTGAATAATAAATATCACTATCAGATTAGTACTTGACCTTTGTTTTTATAATTTTAATTAATAAAAAATTGCTCACAAATAAATACAAAAATGGGGAACAAATTCAGGCGAGGAGTCCAGAAGTGCCAAATAATGACAAATAATGAATTTGGTTTTTTTGGCCACAAAGATAAGCAAGTGACCCTCTGAAACAACCATTTTGTGGTGCTAAAACAAACAGTGATTTAAATTCGTGATAAAATAGGATATTGACTTTGTGAAAGCCTAGAAAAATAAAAACAAAATTATTAAAGTAAACAAATTTGAAAAAAAACAAAAACAAAGAAAAAAGTGAACGACGAGAAGACTTGCGGTCATTGAGCTTATTTGGAACAACGTTTTTAAAAGTCAAACGTACATTCAACAATGTTTTTTCGCAAAATGAGGTAACCTCCTTCGCATATTTACCTCGACTTACGTAAAAATACTTATCTACCGCGTTTACAAACGGACCCATTAAATATATGAACTCCTCTCTTATCATTTTTAATTTAAATGTTTAATCACCATTTTAGATCTATGGCAGGATAGAATAAAAGAATTTGTTAGAAGCCAGGGTTTATTAATATAATAATAAAACTTAAAAATAAAAATACCCTTTTAATCCTTGTAAAGTATTTTTGAAAGAAATAGTTGGCCCTTATTTACAAGTTATAAAAAGTACTTATCACACAGTTGGCCAACACAAAAGTACTTATTACAAAATTTTAGTATTGCCAGTGAGAATTACTAGTTACAGTTTTTCAATATATATTACCAGTTGTTAATTTGGGTTGTTTTTTATTTGACTTTTTTTTTATTAAAATTGGGTCTAAATACAGATAAAGTTAAGAAACTTTTTATTCATTTTTAATTGAGTTAATGGCTTAATAACCTAGTCTAATTTTAATAAAAATGTTAGGTATTTATTAAAAATTGAAGAGGATATACTGTTAAATAACAGTACTAATTTACAAATTTGTTATGCAATTAGGAAAGAAGATGAGAAGAGAAAAGAAGAGAATTAAGAGTAAACAAGAGTAGTTCTTATTCACTATATCGAGTATAAAGTACATAAGTGATATATTCTATTTATAGGTATAACTTTACAATATCAAAATAAATCAATTCCATAATTATAAAAGAAATTAGAGAAATATAGGCGACTCTGGGAGATTATTGATTACGTAATATTTATGTGTACCTCATTAAAATCCTTCACCCAAAAACCCTACATTTCTATAAATATATTGCATTTATATGGGCCTATTCAAATAGTATGTAAATCATATAAATATTCAATAAACTTGATACATACACATATAAGATGGTTAAATGTGCAATTTTTGTTAATTTGCAACCTAAAGTTTGTAAAATTGTATGAATAAATCTTTATGTTAAGTGCATAATTTTCAGATTATACAATTTATAAATCATTTATTAAAGTTCTATAAATAGTTAGATCAATACTTATGAGAACAAAATTTTCACTTCAAGTTGGCATATTTAATTTGATATATTACATCACTTATACATGTCAGGCCAATAAAATTCTTCTAGTAAATTTAGCTTTTAGTCAGGAGCCAAATATTGTTCATCTTATTTGAATGTACAATCTTTATCCTTATTTATCCACCATAATGCACATGAATGGAAAATTCAGATAGATGTTGGGTGATATTTTCCTCCTTGCTTGTCTTTAAATAAAATAGAATGATGTTTCTAAAGGAATAAATGGGTTTTTGAGATTTGTACTGTATCATTAGTTTATTGTTGTTTGACAATTTTTTTCATATGAGGAGCAGGAATTGAGTAGTTGGAGAAGAAAATACATTGAATGTATTATTACTATCAAATATAGATGTAACATCCTATTTTTCTTTATTTATAGGATTTAATGATCTTTGAGAAATAATTATTTATTTGAAAGATTTAATTGTTATTTTAAAATAATATTTATGTTTAATATAATTTATCAGGTAATCACTTAAGTTAAGTCAAGGAGAATTTATTTAAATGTGAATCATATTAATTAAAGAAATTTTAAATGATAATAAAATTATTTATAAGGAAAAATGTATATATAATATAGGAAAGGGACACGTGGCCTCATTAGTTGATATATGTAAAAAAAAAAAGGCAATGAAAAAGCGGAGCCAGCGTTGTTCCTTCGCACTTAGCTTATATATATATATATATATATATATTAAATAAAACAGAAAAAGGGAGAGGGAGCTCCTGATGGTCTTGCATTGTGCGTGTGGTCTACGTATGAAAGGGAGAGAAAACCCCTCAATACCATTAGGTCAAAATATTTTTCTCCTCTCTCTCCCAGTCAGCGGCGTGGGCAGCTTTCATGTGTATCTCTTATTTTAAGATTAATTACGTAACCAAAACTACTTCTTTTCAATTTTTTCTTCATAAAAATTTTTTTAAATAATTTTTTCTTTCTATTGGTAGTAATATCACTCTGATCAGACGAAAATTTAAGATTAGAATTTGGGATAAAGATTGAATTTGGTCAAGAACTGTCTAATAAAAGGTAGAAAGGAACTAATTGTTAATTTTCCTTCTTTTTGATTCATGATTTAACTGTGATTATAATTTAAAATAATTTTTTGATTTAAACGTCTTTATGTTTGAAACCCTAAATTTTAAATTGGGAAATTGTGCAATTGATATTGATCTGCTTATTAATTAAGTTTTTGGGTTGAGGGGAATAATTGAATTTTAGATTGAATTAAATGGTTGAGAGACTATTGGGGACTATGAATTTTAAATGATTATTTCGAAACCTTGGAGGTAGATGATCAAGTTGATTTTGTAATATATATTTATACATATATATATATTAAACTTTTATCTACATTATTGTGTAGAATAGTTTGAGTGTGGTTGGTGCTATGTGATTTGGGCTTACAAGTATCCCGGAGTTGAGGTAACCAATGTTAATTCATTTTACATGCTTGCATGGATTGTAAGGTATTTTTAATACCTTAACTATGTATTACGAATCTTATCTCGATTTTTATATGTTCAATTTTAGTGAAGTGGGAAGTATTTTTTTTATATATATGTAAAGGATATGTTTTGCTTATAGATATGTTTGATGAGCTATTCATAATTTATCTTTATCCGTAACATATTGTGAATTTATGCATTCGTGGGGAATTGACATATTAGGTGTATGGAAGTAGTTGGGTAATCTTGTGATGATGGCACTTGTGTAATGTATTGTGAATGTTACTCTATTGCCCACTATTGATCATAGTGGTTAGCTGTATTGTGACTCACACTCAAGTAGGGAGTCGGCCTAGACCCAGGAGGGAGGCCGGATTTTATTGTGACTCACACTCAGGTGGGGAGTGGGCCTAGACCGAGGAGGGAGGCCGGGTTTTATTGTGACTCACACTCAGGTGGGGAGTGGGCCTAGACCTAGGAGGGAGGCCGGATTTTATTGTGACTCACACTCAGGTGGGGAGTCGGCCTAGACCTAGAAAGGAGGCCGGGTTTTATTGTGACTCACATTTAAGTGTGGAGTCGGCCTAGACCCAGGTGGGAGGCCAAGAGTAATACGGAAGAGTAGGTTGGAGGGATCACTTGTGCATTCTAATTGTATTGAATGGAAAACATTATTTTGTTTGAATTTTGTATATTAGAACTGCTTCACTAACTTATAATCTCGTATTGTATATTCTATGAATTGATTGTTATTTACTAAAACTTTATGTCTCACCCTATCGATATATATTTTTTCAGGAGAAGAACTTAGTGGTTCGAGGCGTCAAGGGAAGAAGCCAACAATTGATAGTAGCTATCACTGTAGACTTAATAGTTAAGATATTTTAAGAAGAAATGTATATTGCCAAATTTTAGGGCTTGCATACTCTGATTTGTTTTTATCATTATGGTTATACCGTGATATTCTATCTATGGTTAACAATTTATCTTTGGGTATCTCTAACTTGTTATGTATCCATTTAAGTGTTATTTATAGACCCGCACGTTTAAGGGGATGCTTAAATAATGTTGACTCTTGTGGCTTTAATGGTAACTTGTGGGTGAGTTGTGTGCCCTTGGGTTGAAATGATATTGTGAGTTGTGAATGGTTTGTGGGCTGGGTGTCTCACCCACAACTTTTGTGCCTTGGACCTTGAGGATTTAATAATCAATTGTGTTTAGATGTCTGGTTTGTTTGGAATTGCAAATGGTATCATATGGGATTAGGAGTTACATAATTAATTTTAAATATAATATATGGTTAAATTGTTTAAGGGGTTACAATAGATCCTCAAATATAGCGGTATGAATCAAAAGTTCATCAAATGTTGCATTTATAAAGAATTGTAAAATATCTGCTAGATGCTATTATAAACCTAGATAAGTATTAAGTAAATCTCATATCTCAACTTAGAATGCTCCAATTATTATAAATAAAAATGAGATATGTCTAAAGTATGATACACCAATTGGTTCCAAATATAATACCTTAGATAAAGATGAGCATATTATTAAGATGATCATATTGTAGAGGCTAACACTTCAAAAGAGGTTAAGATATAATTAATTGCAAAAACCCGTAAAAAGGTTCATATACCTAAAAAGTAATAGAGTTTTTTACAAGTTATGTCATAATAAGAAAAATGGAACAGAAAAGTTGTCAACAACGTTTTTAATAATAATATCTCGTGTTCAAATTAAGATTTGTTATATAAATCTATCTTGTGAAGTAGATAGAAAAGTAATTGGTAAAGATGAAAAGAAAAAGGAAAAGACTTATTGATAATACGATCATATCATGTTAATGTGGGAATTATAGATTTACAATTCAAATGTATTAAACATAAATTTATTATAAGCTCCGTTTGGGCAAGCGTTTGGAGGAGCTAAAATGACTTCTAACAATCAAAATGACTTCTGGAAGAAGATCATATGTTTGGTTAAACTTTTTTGAATGACTTGTGGGGCAAAAGCTCCTTCAATAAAAATAAATTGATTTTACTTAATCGTCCCTTTTAGATTATTTTGACTATGTTAGAATTGTGAACACTGATAGAGGTAAAGGTAGAGAAAAAACAAAAGCAATATGAGATGATAGAGCAAGAGAAGGGTTCATCAAATGATACATTAAACAAATCTACAACAAACACCATCAAAGATCAGCAACTTCTACCCAAAATATTTAATAAATCATTTCTTCAACGTTGTTCCAAATATAAATTACATTACATCTTCTAACTTTCATTCAGAATTATTTTATCCAAACGTTATTCTACTAAAAAGTTAATTCTCCCATAGTTTATCTATACAGACCTTGTATGATATGTGAACATTCACATGGTACCAAAGATTTTTTACAATGGTACAATGATGACTATGATGAGATACATTGTTTTGTAATGGATAAAAAAATAATTACTAGACTAAAAGTGTAAAAACAAATATACGTCTGTTGGATAATTTTAGAACCTATGCATGCGCATATGCATCACTAAATAGTGAAGTTTACATGAACATTTTTAAAAGATTTAACATGATAGCAGCATACCCAAAAAAATCATTATATATATAAAATGTTATGTTGACTAAAATAATTTGAGTATATATAATTTGACTCATAAAAAATATGTTGGAATGAATAATGTTGTATTTTACTTGATCAATAAATCAAATTATTAATTGCCTTAATTATTTACAAGATTACCTTTCTATTGTTATTTCCAAGGTATACAAGGCAAGTGAGAAGTACATGAAATGTTCAAGCCAGAAGATATGATTATAATGCATAATTCATAGTTTAAATGAAAGGATGATATGTTCTTGAGGTACAATAAATTATTGGAGAAACCAGTATAACATATTGAGATACAATGACAACAAGCAATGTTGTTATAACAGGAGAAAAGTGATATAAAGATAAGTTAGATCATGTTGTGCTCTTTTCCTTAACCAAGATTTTGTCCTACAGGGGTTTTCTTAGTGAGGTTTTTAACGAGGAATCTTCAATATATATTTGTACTTCTTTAATTCACTATTTTTTGTCTCATTGGAATTTTTAAGTAAGATTTTAATGAAGCACAATAATTATTCATGAAAATTTAAGGGTAGTGTTATAAATATTATAGTTGAGGATGTTCGTAACAACGTAAATCCTATTAAGGGTATTACGTTCATTTAATCTTTTCTGTTTCTCGTTATCATAGTATTTTCAACCTATTAAATATAAATTTTCCATCAGGTTGTTTTTCATATCATTGCATTTGAAACATGTTATCATCCTGAATTTTTTCCATTTTATTATCTTCTCATGCATTTCCTTCAAAAGTAATTCTTCCTGCCAAAAGCCTTTACTCCTTCATTTTTTTAGTTATCTCTATTCTTTGATTTTTATGTTTTAGCCTGTCCAAACCAATTTTAGAAGAATTAATTTCCTTTTTAATTCTCAACCCACTTCCGGGTTGAAAATAGACCCCGTTTGGGAAGAAATACTTTTACCATTTATGAGGTAAATATGTGAAGGAAATTATATCATTTTATGAAAAAACACTATTAAACGTATGTTTAACTTTTCCAAACGTAATTTCAAATAGGGCCAATAAACATGATTTTCCATTACGCACTTTACAAGCGAGGATGGAAAAAAATGTAAGCAAACAAATAGGGCCCTGATTAGACTTTTTATATTAAAAAAAAAGACAATTCACTAAATGGAAAAAAAAAAAGATTGCAAAACTATCTTGGGTCTAATCTAATATAAGCACATCATAAACCCATATGGCCCAGGAATATCATAGTCCAAGAGAGAACATACAAACAAAATGGCCCAAGTGAGATAAACAGCCCAAATTAGAAATGAAAGGTATTAAATAAGCATGTACCAATGAAATTTAAACCTTAATCCAAGACACTAAATCGTGGGCACATCTTTTAATGGAGATTTAAACGTTAGTTTGTTACATTATGAGAGGGTAACTTCTTTCGCTAGATTCAACCCTTATCGGTATATACAAAAATATTGAGATGAACAAGAGATTATTCTTATAAAAGTCATATCCAATTATTATTTCCATTGATTAACTTGTGAATTTTTTTTTAAGGTTTTCAAATGTCTATGGTTTGTGAGTTGATGATATGATAACCTGTTAGTGTTGATACCTTATTTTGATGATAACAAAATGATTTTAGGAATTATAAAGCTTAAATATTGCTAATTAAGTAATTTTGGTGAAACACTCGAGTTCTGTATGAAAGTATTGAGATTACTCGAGTTCTGTGATTGAATACTCGAGTAAAATTCAATACTCTCAGACAACACTTGAGTTTTTGTTGGAAGTATTGCTAACACTCGAGTTATGAGTCTTAACACTCGAGTATTGTAAGTTA
>JANTPZ010093555.1:0-10953 GCA_025593235.1 Vachellia pachyceras | reverse complement strand
TGATGATGATGATGATGGCAGAGAAATTAAAAGGAGGGAAAGTGAATAAAGAGGCTGCCTTAAAAGAGGAGCTCCATCATTGATTGGCTCCCAAAATTACGTCCTCCTTGGCAGCCACTCCTTCGTCTCCCATTTTCATACCCCCCCGGCAAATTTCTCCATTCTCAATGACGTACCCCCCAGAAATCAAACAAACCTCATTAATCCAACTGCATGTGGCAAAATCTTTTTCAAATGGTAAATATAAGTTAAGGTAACAATAATTTTGAAATTTATAAAAAAAGTTTAAATCATAAACCCATTTCTCTCAACATATTTTCTAATGCTTAATCTTCATAAGGGGGCAAATCATAAGTTGCAAACACCATGCAGCTTGCCACCCATTTGCCTCCACCTCTCCTTCCATAAATAAACTAAACACATAAATGTTGATCCCATTTACAGTTTGAGTGTATCATAAATTCTACTGTATATTTCTCAATTTCAGTGTTTTCGATTAAATTAAGATAGTAAGTGCGGCAACTATAAATTCAAAGGAGTTGAGATTAAACGGAATAGAACGGTACGTGTGCGTCGTTGAGCATCCACCGGAAAAAGGCCTGACAGGGTGGCAGTGTTGCACATGGCACCTCTCTCTCTCTCTCATTAGAGTCTGATGTGGACTTTGTATTGGTGCGTGTTTACGCCGCCTGATATTCTATACGTGTACGGTGATGGGACAGCTCCCCCAAGTCCCCTGTGTCTGCTCCCCAACACCTGTTCGCGGTCCCCGCTCCTTCTCCCCCCACGGCATTTCATTCATCCCCCAGTGACCGATTGTTCTGTTGTTTAAATTCCTGTAATTGTTTTATGAGCACAGCTTTTGAATCCTTCCATGCTTTTCTTTATCATGAACATTACATCAGGATTCTGATGCCCCTTCGTATTTAATTAATTGGCCGTGGAGATTGTTGTGGCCGCTGCAGGGAACTCCGGGGATTTTCTCTCAGTACTGTGCGCAATGTGAGCTCAGCAGCTGCCCCACCGGGATGGATGGGCCCCACACCCATTCGGGAACTTTGGTGCTTGCCTCTCATCTCTATTATTGAACCCAACATCTCCATTGCCGATTCCTTGATTGCATCTGCAGTTCATCCTATTCAGAAGAACACCTGCACTCCACGTTCCTGCTCCTCTCTTCCTCATTATTCTTTTACAGAAAAATGGCATTGGCCCATCAACCATCGATGCTCCGCCACGTCAGGCGAGGACGTACTTGATCCGCCAATGGGGATCGCTTGAAATGGTGGGCTGAATGAGAGCATGCCGTAGCGGATCCGTCTGCTTCACTGGAATTAAACATATCCTTATTGTGTTATTCTGCGTTGATTGATTTGCCTCGCGATGCTTTTGCTTTATGGTTTTATAATCCCACTTTTGCTCACCCTCATCGATTTGCGTATTTAATTCCTAGCCAATCTATCATAATTATGATTCATTAGTGCGTTGTTTTGGGTATTTATTTTCAGGTTGCAGCTTGCCACCTCAACTTTCTCCTCACAGCATACACCATGTTTCTCTGTTCATGCACACACACTCTCTCTAACTAAAGCAGATCCTTTTGCTTCTTCCAAGGGAACCCCTCCATCATGAGTTCTCTTTCTCTTTTTTTTATTCATTCTTGTATGTGTATCAATTATAATCCTACAGTGGACGGAATGATTAAGCCTTTTTAAGTTAACATGTATATATAGAGCATCGGCACTCATTCGTAGGGCTAAAATACGGGATTTGATCAGTCACGTAACGTTACCCTGGAACGCTATTCATCATTCTCATCCCTTACCGTTTTGTTCAGTGAAGAAAACTCAATCTAAAAATGAATCAGAGCTTCAATAGCATCAGAATTGAATATGAACTTATTTGGATGATAACTGTCCAATGTCAAATCTTTTTTTTTTTTGGCAGTTAGCGACGAAGATAATAAAATTAACAAAAAGGAGTGAAAACAAAAGGGAAAAAAGGGTTGAACTGAAAATACCCTAAACTGGGGGGAAGTCAAGTGGGGCAATTATGGTTACATTTTAAAACATGGTATGGAAAGGTTCTGCTGATGATATATGATAAAGTTTAAAACTTTTGGATACAATTAAAAATATGGTGCGTCTGTTTAAAGTGACAGTACTATTTTCACAAATATATAAGATATTTTGCAGCTTTTGATAACTTATTCCACAAAAATATCCACTAATGACTGGAGTGGGGAAATTAAAGATCGCATAAAACAAGAAGAAATTAGAGTTTGTGATGGTGATTATTATATATAATAAGAGCAGTGGAGAATCGGGAGGTAGTGTGTGAGTGAATGGTAGACGTACACAGAGGCATAAACAAATACAGGAATGGGGAGACAAATTAGCTGTTAATTACGGAAACAGTGGATCCTCATCCCCCATGAAGAACGGTTAGTGACTGGCGGTGTTCTTAATTAGCCACTACCCAATGGTGAGATCAAAGAACGGTTGATATATAGTCAATTAAATTACTCGTAGGTTATCGAGTATAATAGCTAGGCAAAATGTTTCTTTTCATCGTAAATTACTCGTAGGTTATCGAGTATAATAGCTAGGCAAAATGTTTCTTTTCATCGTAAATTACTCGTAGGTTATCGAGTATAATAGCTAGGCAAAATGTTTCTTTTCATCGTAAATTACTCGTAGGTTATCGAGTATAATAGCTAGGCAAAATGTTTCTTTTCATCGTAAATTACTCGTAGGTTATCGAGTATAATAGCTAGGCAAAATGTTTATATTAAAGACAAGATGTGACGTGTAAAATGCTTGTCCTGCCAAGTTTCCAGAGCACTGTGGCTTTCCTATTCACATCTACAAGACTACAACCCTTATATCGAATCGTGACTGTTCAGATTAATCGTGGGAAGAGGGAGACCCATGTTCTACACTCACGGACCAGCAGAGCGAGAAGGGGAAAATGTTGAAATTGGATTGATCCTAATGCTCTGTAATAAATTCATTTGTGTAAATATTTGTCTCTCTTCTCAAACCATCGCATTCGCCGGCCGCTACCAAGTGATTATATAATATGATAATATCACAACACACAGATGCTCTTCATCCATACCCGATCCTGACCCCCTCAACTCTATACAATTCTAAGCTTTGAAAGTTCGAACTCACACATTCATACACACACAGACTAAGCAATAAAAGCTCGATTGTACTTAATTTATTGATAAGATGCTGTTCTTTATTGTGAGCTAGGATTCAATGTCATGCGACTTAATGACAACATACTAATTTTTGTTTTTGTTTTTGGCGCTTTGACGCCATACCTTTGTCCGCGAAGCTTAACATTAAAATATAGAGAATATGATAATTGTGGATATGGATGAAGTGAGAAAATAAATAAAATATATGGTGGGGGTGGAATATATGAAAATGGAGGGAGGGAGGGTTTGGTATGTGTCTTGTAGGGAGGGTGGTGGTGGTGGGGACAGAGACCTTGCAAAGCAAAGCCCCCATTTATTTGATTACCATAAACTAATCACAATATGAGGCTGCTTCATTCTAATATTGCTTCCTAAATCCAGTATCTTTATTATGCTTCATTTTATTTTCACTTACGTCCCCATCCCTCCTGTTTTATTAGCACTCCTACTCCTGCTGGCCCTCACGTTCATTAGTTTTAATTAATGAATGAATGCTGGATCGATTGGGCAAAGCTTGTGAAGCTGTGGAAAATCTGCTGCCTCAAGCATGGCTGGCTTAGACGACAGAGGACTTGCACGCACCAAATACGTCGTCTCAAATCTCACCACATTCATCGGCCAGCAGGCCACACATTACAGGGATGCCCCAACTTCTTGTCTTGTTTCACCTTCCTCTTCTCTTCTCCTTCTTCTTCACTCACTTCATTCCATCTATACATGCATGCCCATCCATTGCCTTCATTATATTATACGAGAGCTCGCGCGCGTGTGAGTGAGTTGCTTGCCACAGCTTCATTATATCCACATGCATGTGTGTTTTTACAGCCCGTGATGGTAGCTTCAGCACCAAGAAACAGCGAACAAGGCAACCCACCGATTTCAAAAGGCGATTCTTTCCGTACGTCTTGTTGCGCTGTTCCCGGCAGATGAACCCATGCATGTGTGCCCTCATTATTTTTAACGTCGAATCACACACATCAGCACCAGCCCAGCCATCTTACACTATGCTTCATTCCCATCAAGTAGCGTCTAGTATAAAAGTTCTGGGTGATCATCAATCCTCTTAATTAATTCAATCACAACCAGTTACATGCGTGTGCGTGTACGTACTAGTCTAATCAGTCATATTCATGATTTAATGAGAATTTAGTAACAGAAGAAACCATTACAATTAACGACGCTGTGCAGTTCATTCAGAGCTTAGGAATATGTATGGAGGGCTTTACACGGTAGGATAGCAGAATCTTGAGATGGGAATTAGAGGCGGTGCTCGAGGATCACGTGAAAGCAGTAGTGAGGAGATGTTGCATTGGGGGCATCGCATTGGCACTCGTGCCTCCATGGTGACGTTGTTGAGTTGAAAGGGACGCTATGATTTGGGGAGAGGGGCGGGCCCACCCATCACTTCTTGGGCGGGCCCCAGTCTGAAAGGACGCCCGGCATGATGGGCCCCGCCGCCGTATTGAACGGAGGGGAATAGGCCCACTTGAAAGCCACCCCTCACTTGTCCCCCTCCCATCCTACCTCGATCCACAATCCCGTTTACAGGCGCGTGCACTCAAGTTCTCGCCGGAACGTTGAAACCCCGGGGACTGGGGAGCGCTTTTCCTTTTCCCGTTATTTTGAAAATTACTGGAAACAAACGTGTTGTTTTAAACTACGGTGTATCCGTCCATCTTCCTAACTCATAAAAATACAGCTAACTAATCTGGTTTGGGAGCTATAACTGCTATTTTCAGTTCATTTATCATGTGTATATCCTCTGAGACTCGAATTGAAAATACAGGGCGACACAACAGACTATATCAACTCTGTGTTTGGATATATGGTGCGGGTTTTTAGATACGCATGATCATATAAACATTACGAGTTAGTTTTGTAGGTTTATGAAGTCCACTTGTCGCTAGATTGAGATGTTGTTGGAGTCCTAAAACTGCAGGATCGAAATAGAGCGAGGGAAGGGACATTGAACAGAAAAGCCAAGGGCCTTTGATTAGATGAGGTGGTGCAAAGAAGAATGTGGTTAGGTACGAATAAGATCCATTGGAAAATGCCTCATAACGCAGCGTAGTGCAACAAATATCAAATTTGAACGCTGCCATAAATTGGCTGGGCGTGTTAAAGAAGTTGAAGTTGTTCATGAGGGTGGATCGGAAGTGACCACCAAGGAAAGCTGCTGCAACAATATAATACTGAAGGAACCGAACCCAAGGGCTAAAATCATGGTCATTCATCATTAATGGCTTCGTTTGGGTTTCCGTTAGAAACCCCGTTTTGACCCTCAAAACCCATTCTCACGCAAGCCGAGACAAAATTCCTCTCACATAAAGTACATAGGAATCTGTGTCCGTTTCCCCAACGGGTTTCCAAACCAAGCCAATATTGTAAAATGACGGCACATAACATCCCAATCTTAAATGAGTGTTTTTTCGTGCTTTCCATTGGGCGGTGGCAGCAGGAAGCTCGCCCGCCACATCTTCTCCATCACGCCATTAATATTCCACCAGAGTTAATTCTCACTCAATAAAGTCCACAATGCACTTCCAGCACATTAACAGAATTTTGTATTACTTACTCTTCAAATCTTATACAAAACGGACTCTTTTTTTGGTTCTCTTGTGACCTGTTCGGAGGAAACTGGTTGGATGAGGAAAGGTTTAAACAAGCTGAGTATGATAATGGAGTTATTCAAATCCAATGCGGTTGTCCTTCACTTATTCATGGAAAATTTTGCCTGATATGAAGAACTTGAATAAGGTGGAGGAATTGAAGAGTCTCAGCAAAACTCTTAGCCCTTGTGACTTTGAGTGGATACCAAGAAAGCGCAACCTAGCTAGAATTGTGGTCTGGTGTGCCTTCTGGTTTTTCTTTTCCTTTTTGTTCACCTCCTTTGCTTCAGTTTTTGGTTGCTGTTTCTGGTTTGGGTCTGTTTTAAGCTATGCTCCAGCGTTGTTGTTGATGAACTTTGTGCATGACCTTGGTTTGTTGAAGTAATGATATTATGCAGGAGGATTCATGGCCACAAGGGATATACTAATTTCTGGATCTGGAGTGTTAGATCCTGAAACACACAACCATGAACTATTTATGAGTTTTTTTAATAGGTATAATACGTGTATTCCCTTATTAGATGTAATCTTATCTAAAATATTACCATACGTGCTTATACTCAAAAAGAACTACTCTCTTTTAATTTTCTAAGCTCAGGCTTTTCAATACAGTGCATAATTATTTTATTTATGTGAGTGCACTTGGTAAAGCTCATTAGCATGACACAGTAACACCTTTGGTAATATTCAACTCGCGTTTAGAGTTCCTTCAATGACAAAATGACTTGATATTATATTAGGAATGATCATTATCAGTTATATATATAATGGGGAATCCACTGTGTTGCGTGGTTCTGGGCTTTTCCAAAGGGAAATGATTTTGATAGAGGATAAGAGGAATGAAGTCATAAACCTCGTTCAGTTTCAGACATGCCTTTTTAAAAATTAAAAAACAGAGAGAAAATTCTGGCGGCTGCCACCTGTACGTGTATGCCGTTCCATCCACCAGACACCATTTTCCATATTCTTTTACAGTGCGTCGTTCCTTTGCCTTGTTGTTTGCTCATTGCTTCGAT
This sequence comes from Vachellia pachyceras, assembly GCA_025593235.1. Classification (NCBI taxonomy): domain Eukaryota; kingdom Viridiplantae; phylum Streptophyta; class Magnoliopsida; order Fabales; family Fabaceae; genus Vachellia; species Vachellia pachyceras. Next base: position 4,120 of record JANTPZ010093555.1, on the reverse strand, counting down.
TTGGTACACCACAGGGTTGATTTTTCATTTTATGGCAATAAAAGTCAATCATAAACGTATTTATTTATTTTTTTTATAAAACTGAACTCAGATATATTTAGTGAATTTCCAAGTCTGTTTACATGCAAGGTTTCACTGAGGATATGAATGCCCCTTATTTTAATTATGAGGGACAAGGACCGTTTATCAAACTAAACTTACAGCTTAAAATAAGAAAACTCGTGTTGCAGCTACAATCCTCATTGCACATAATAAAAAAATTAAAATATATGATGTTTCTTCAAACACATGTCGATCGTGACCCTGATCCTAAATTAAACTCTGGCAAAGACAACGACATGTTTTTTTAGGAATTTATTTTCCTCAACGGTACACGTAAGCTAAAATAAAATCATTTTAAAATCTGTAAAAATTATTTTGAAATCTATAAAAATCATCTCAAAATTCATAAAAACTATTTCGAAATCTGTAAAACCATCTTGGTATCCATAAAATCACATCAAAAGCTGTAACTCATTTCTTTCAACGGATTTTTCAAACGGATGCTGAGTTGAGGAGGTTAATTGCAGTAGCTTGCAGTGATCTCACAAATAACGTCAGAGTATCATCTCGGAAAATATAATATTAATAAGTAAGATGAGATTGGAAGGAGTCGTACGTTTCGGGGAATGGAAAAAAAACATGAAACTTGGAGGAAACAAAGAAGCCCTCGTGCATATATTTCCCTCCCATTTCGTTTCGTGCCATTCGTAACTATAAAGAATTTGATGCATCCGAATTAAGAAAGCCGAGAGAGATTCAGAAATGCGGACAGGGAGGTGCAAGGAGCACCCTGAAAACAAGCAGCAACCCGGTGTTTGCTCTTGTTGCTTAAGAGAGAGGCTCTCGCGGCTCGACCCAATTCAATCCAACCAAAAACCGTTTTTCCCTTTTAATTCATCGCTTACTTTTGATTCTCCGGCGGAAGTCAACTCGTCAAACTATGCGTCTCAAGCACTTCATCATGGGCGACGCCACCGTCGAAATGCATCGGATGTGATGGATCATGTGACTTGCTCCGATACGGGTTTCGATTATGGGCTCAAGAAGAGTAGATCGATTACCGTTGCCTCAACAAACGAAGTCAGTGGGAATTATGCAACGAAGAAAGATGGGTTTTGGTCCAAGCTCCTTAAACTGACGAGAAAGGGCACCAAGAACGTCTTGAAGCACTCAACAACCGTAAGAGAGGGACGGGGTCGGTGATCATTTTGTCGGTCAAAAGGTTTATGAATAAACCCTGATTTATACATGTTGCAGTGTTAGCATTAACGTAGGAACATTAGGTTGTGAAGTTTTCGAGACCATACATTAGAAATGGAGATGAATTGATGATGGAAGGGATTTGACGATGATGTATAGCTAAGAACTGCCAGCTTTCGTTGGAGGTTTTTGGGAACCATTTTTGATTCATTGAAAATAAAATGTTCTTCAATAGTCAACTGCAGCTTCTTGCCGCCTACTGCTTACAGCACAATACTAGAAATTAATTAAATAACACCTTCTATCTTAAATATAAGACATAATTTGTCTTGTAGATTAGCTAAATATTATGTTTAGTAGCAGATGTGGTATTAAATATTCGGATCGTAGAAATCTACGAGCTATCAGGAGTCAGGACTCTGGCTAACTACATTCCCGTTGATAAGCATATAGGAGTTACAACCAAAGACAGATAAATAGAATGATTTAGAAATTAGTAACATGCCGTCTCTGCTTCTGAAGAATGATCCCTTCAAAAATTTCATTGTCATATCTACAACTAAACCAGGTTTAAACGTTACAGAACAAGTAGCAATGTCGTGAGCAACACACAAAGGTATCTGCCAAACACACCGTCGGCCGAATCAATACATGAATTCATGGCAGGCAGAAACACCTGCAACTAAAATTTAGAAATGTTACTCCTATTCAACGTCTACCATTTGTATTACATTGGTTTGTAACGTATAGCAGTTCATGTATTTTCTTGGGGAATTGGCTATCAAAAATTTTCTGTACATGATTGTATGGACCTGCATCCCCAATTCTAAGACGCAAGATACTTCCAACCAAATTCATGCCTCGCTAGACGATGAACATCTTCATCTAGAAGGGCCAGAAATATTGGACGCCAGCTCATATTCCTCGTCACGGTATAAATCTTGGTCTAGAGAAGGCCGTTTTAGCCTTTGAAATATCTCATCCAGGGATTCCGATGAGGAAATATGAGACATTTTAGTTTCCTCTGCTTGCCTTAAGGGCATGAATTTCTTGGTCCCTATGTTAGACTTGAAAGTTTGAAATCTAGTTTTCATTGTCTGCCATGTTGAAGCCAAACCCAATGGCGGTTCTCTAGCTGTATTATTAGCCTGAGTACTGCCTCCATCAAGTAAGGAAACCCTAGAAGAGGTTATGCTCTTCTCTTCTGGCTTCGTTTTAGATGCTTGTCCACTCTGCTCTCTTATGGCTGCATACTTATTGCCCATAGCTTCCCTACTTGATCTCCTTGTATCTTCCTTCAAAGTTTTAGACGGACTTCCATTCATTTTCTCATTAGCTACACTGGACTTTGCCTTCATTTCAGACCCGCCCCTTTCCTGAAGGATCAAGTTATAACATGAGTAGACTGTATAAACCACAGAAGGAGCTAATGCCAGATTTTGCAGCTCACAGGCATTCACTGAAACGATGCTCTAGTTATTCATGTTAAATTGGAAGAAAAATGATATTTTGCTTTTTCGTTTTCCAGTGCATCCACATACCTTGAAATTGTCACCAGATTCAATATCTATGTTGTTGAAATTCCTTGCCAGTGGAACAACTTGCTCGCCTACTTTATGCCCTTGTTCAAGCCAAGACCGTTCTACAAGTAACACAAATTATAATCAAGCACAATTATATTAAGGACGCCCACGTTGAAGAACAAGGTGATAAGGTCAATAAGTCAATACGAAAACCACATTGAGTGCGATGCAGTGAAACTGAATTTATCATAGTACTTCAAATAATTAATGGCAATGACTGTACTGAGTTGTTTACCTTTTTGTAAGATAATTAATCCTGATGGATCAAAACCGTCCAAATCTTCGGCTTCGGTTTTGAAGATATATCTCTTCCAGCTCCCAAGAAAATAAAAAACCCGGTCAAAGAAGTTGCTCGCAACCAAAAGGGTGTATATAACCATAATCAGTGGATATATCTTGTTAAACTTATCCCCAAAGAATGGGACAGCTTTATCAATATTCCCCATTCGCTGCAATCAAAGTGGCATAACACACCAAAATATGAACAAAAAATAATCATTTATAAAATAAATAGAAGAATATGCCGTTGCAAAACTTGTGGAAAGTTCAATAGTTGCTAGCTTATTCAAACTCGCTGGAATAATTAATGAAAAGATATTTCGTAAAATAATTAAATATAAAAAGATTATATATACACGATAACAAAACCATAAGATGCTTAAAAGATTTTTTTTTTTAACCTAGGACAATAAAATAAATATAACTAATAAAATAAATATAACTAATAAAATAAATATAACTAAGGGAAGAAGAATGAAAAGCTCCAGATTTTCCAAGTATGATGAAGAAATAGTTGCTTGCGGTTTTACTATTACTTCAAATATGTATCGCACACAATCATTATGATTTCAAAAATGTCAATTTCCAGAATTATGGCAAGTTTTTTTATAACATATCAAATATATCACAGAAAACAGCAGTGAAAGCCTTGCCAATTGTGGATTAAACTACTTTTCCCATAGGTCCAGTAGATGAGGCTAATGTACGGCCACATCTTTTCAATATTCATGAATCTCCATGAGATAGATGGATAATTACCTTTTCAAATATAGTTTCATGAGAACCAAGACGAATGAGATTGAGAAAGTTGTATGAAATAGGGGGAGCATATCGAGCAACCATCCTGTGAACAAACAAGTATAGGATATAAATGCTTTTCACAAGATAGCATTTGTGATTCAAGAACCAGAAAAGAATCTACTTACGAGCATATCATAAGCAAGTTAACTGCGCTAGTCTGTCTTGGCGTCAATGAGTAAAACATTAACATTCCAATTTTGAACAAAGAATAGTAT
>JANTPZ010093552.1:0-17267 GCA_025593235.1 Vachellia pachyceras | reverse complement strand
TTTCTCTTTCTTACTTTCCTCTTTCATACCCACTTTTTCTTACTTTTTTACCTCAAAATCTGTAAAAGCTATAACTTCCCAAACATAAATCACATTTCAAAACCTAGGTTTTACCTCGGAATCTGTGAAACCTAGGTTTCAAACCTAACATCCAAACCAGCCCTTAAATGATATTTAACAATATATTACTCCACACCTCTTTCTTCTTGACTTTCATTATATAAATGTTCTCAAGAATATTTGCATACTTAAAAATTGTTCTTGGGGAAACATGACTTTATTCTTTGAGTGGGTAACATGTGGCATCTTGATCCTCGACACAATAATAATTGCTACGTTGAAGTATATGATAGATAGTCCTTGATAAAAAAAAAAGCTTTTTTGTTTGACATTTATTGTAAAAAAACTCTTTATTTCTCTCAAGTATTTATTGTTTTTCTTACTATTCTTTGTTGTTTTGACTTTATCATGATACTCCAAAAGATAACCCCCTACACCAATTAAGTGAAAAGAAGCTAAGATGGAACAATAGTAACTTCAATAATTTCAAATATGATATTAAAATTTTGAACAGACTCAAATTAAAACATTTCTTTAGACCCGTTTGGGAATGCGGTAGAGAAGTACTTTTACGTAAGTTGATGCCAAATGGGTTGTTTATCGATAAATGTAAAGTTAAGGTATTCCTGTAAAAAGGAGAACAAGTAGTAGCATAATAAAATGATTGATCAACACGTTTGAGCTTGAAGAATAGCATGACACTCTATGTGTTGTTAATATAAGAATAGATAATTAATTTGGGTGGATTAAAAAATTTATTTATTTATGATAAATATGGGTGAACTTTCCTACACTGATTATTTAATCAAGACCACTCTTAAAATGAAAACTATTTAAAATCAATCAATAGAAATAGTTTAAAGAAACCTTATAAATTTAATAGGCAAATTGGATTAAGATATTATATTTAAATCAAATTTAATTTTTCAATAAAGCTCATATTAAAGATAGGAATGAGTATTATCTTTTGTGTATACAAGAGTAATTAAACTAGCTAGATGTATCCTTCTAAATTTTCATAGATATATTTATATACAAATGAGAGAAATATCATGGTTCGAAAAAAAAAATTTAGGTGTATGGTTTGGAAGCTTACTCTTGAGATGAGACATGCCTGCGAATTTCAATCTAATTATATGTTGGAAAAATTTCTACTCTCTATTCTACTGTCTTACAAATTCCGAAGTAATTTTTCTTTTTCATAAAGAAAAGCAAATTGATCGAGTGCCAAAAAAACTCACTAAAATTAAAACAGGACTAACTACTTAAGAAAATAATTCCTCTGATTAATTCTTTTTTTTTTGTGAGATACAAACATATTTTAAAGCTTCTTTAAATATGAAGCTTATCCCTTTCAAATCTGAGAGGTTTTCACCTTTTCTAATAAATGTGTTTCTTAAAATTCAAGCTTGTATTCTCCTTTGTAAGGATGCTCCCGTTTACCACCTTAATAAATAGATTAGGAGTTCTCCTTGGTAGTGTATATGGAGGAACCAAATAAGAAATTCATGTAGATAAAAAAACTAGTTAATTAGCTATTTGTAAAAGAAATATGTATTGATTTTCTTAAAATATCCGTCCATTGATTTAATCATTTATGTTAAACTATCTCTATATTAATTACAACATGGCATATCATTGTATACAATCAATAATAGACGTTTAAAATAAAAATAATAAATATGTGAAATATGAAGGAAGATTCAAGTTCTTGGATTTCAAAGCAAAACAATTTTCTCAATCAACTGATGCATTTTAGAAGGAAGGAAGAAAGAAAATATTTAAAAATTACTAATAACAAAGTATGGGCTAAATTTGTACTAATTGAACCTATTTCTTTTTCTTTATACACAACTATCTTCTATATACATATAAGGCTTGTTTGGTTAGCCCGTTTGGGCAACCAAAATCCATTCCTGCGCTTATCGAAACAAAATTCCTCTCACATATTTACCTCGAAATATGTATCCGTTTTCCCAACGGACTATCTATACAAGCCCATAAACACATGAGACAGAGTGTGTTGATAGGTGGTGGTGGTGGATGAATAATAAAAAGGAGTGTGGCATTCTCATGTTTGGCACATTCACCCACCCACCATTACCATTAAAAAGCAAGTGGCTGTTTGTACACTGGTCATTTAATTAGTCCAACTTTGAATAATTAAACCCTCCACTTCACTCTCTCTATGACTGCCTTCAATTTTTTTATTCTCCTGTATATGTTCCTGTTTATAGAAAATATGGTGGAGAGAAAATTTATGTAACCCTATTTATATGTTACCTTGTTGAATTTTTTTGTATGAATTTACAATTTTAACCTTCATTTTTTGTGTTTTAACTTTGCTCTCATGTGTTATAATGGATATTAAATAGGGATAGAATTGAAAAATTGTTGAATTTCAAAGTAGAGTTAATGTGGTTCTAAGTTTTCCTTAATTTTTATGAAATATGTTAGAAGTGACATATAAATAGTATTGGATGAGTGTATATGTATATATATGGGGAAGACTTATTTATATACTTAGCCTTGTATACAGTGGCGGACTCAGGACCCTGATTCAGGGGGTGTAAACTATTTTTTAAGAAGATAAGTGAGACTTATTCTTAATATCTTCTTAAAAGAATTTGAGTAAAAATTCAGTGGGTTCAAAATTAACAAATGAGTAGGTTCAAAATAAATTACATAGTACTAATATATACCTAATTTTCTGGAAGTCAGGGGGTGCGGCTGCACCCGCTGGGAACCACACAGGTCCACCCCTGCTTGTATAAGTGCTTGTACCAAACGATAAAAAATTAACTATCATTTTACAAAATAAATACTCTAATAGCTCTATCTATAAACCAAGTTTATTATGTGTTTGTTTGGAAAAGCTTATTTACTCTCCAAAAATACGTTTAACAGTGTTTTTCCGCAAAACAAGATAATCTTCTTCACATATTTACCTCAACTTGCATAAAAGTACTTCTCTACCGCGTTTCCAAATGGACCCAATGTTTCACACATATCAATGAAAATCTTAAACCTCATAAAATCTATATTAAGATTCAACAACTTTTAACTTTATCCAATATTTAATATCCACTATAAGACAGAGCAAAGTCAACGTATAATAAATGAAGGGTAAAAGTCGTATGTTCATGTAAAAAATTTAATAAAATGACTTATAAGTGAGATCAAATAAAACATTGTCTCTCCATCTTATAAACGAGATCAGAGGAATATATATTAATAGTTTTGTCTTATAAATGGAAAATTTTATTTTAAAAAACACATGTCGGCTTAATTAAAAATAAGTACCTTAAGCATTACACACACACATCCAATTGACCACAATCGATTTCCACTAATCAGTTTCCTTTATCATTTACCAAGATAGATATAGCAGATCCTGCGCATGGTTTCCTGGACTGTTCTTAAATATTACTTTATGAAGTGGAAATATCTCACAAAAGATAAGTGCCATCATGTTAATCCAACATGTATCATATACCATAACCAGCATTATATATGGATATCATTTTCTTTAAACCTAATACTTTAGATAACAAGGTAAGTTTTTTTTGTCGCATATTGTAAAGAGTTTAAAAAATGAGTCGCATAATATTTTAAAAAATTAAAATGCTCGAAGGTGGATATACTTTGTGTGAATAAAACTCTTAGCCAGTTATATATATTAAGCTTCAAAGTTAACAGGAATTGATTCTAGTTAACCAGGACAAGAGCATACCATACCTACATGTTCATAGAGTGAAAAACTTATACATCATCCATTAATACTGTTCTCATGTCTATAATGGGATTTTAAGTCAAAGTCTTGTAAGTTAGCTCAGTTAATTCTTAATTCGTTACCAACTGGATCAATCTTTGTGGGCTATATATATATATATATATTCTTTTTAGTGGGTGCATGATACATAAGTCGCTTTTTTAAAAAAAAAATTATTGATCTATACATAAGTTAGTCTAAGAGTAATTATAATGCTTATTTGTTAAACTTACCCCATAGTTAACGTTTAATTATATTGTTGTTTCATGGTTTCAATGAATTAGCCAAAGTGATTTATACTACATTTAGAAGGGAGTGTGTATGTGTTAAGGTCCTGTTAAATACAAGTGTTAAATAACTTATTTGGGTAGTTTAAAAAATTTTGGTTAAGTTCATTATTTATAACAACTACGAATCAATTTTCCTGAATTATTATCTTTCTGTCTTTCATAATTTAACTATACCCTTAGATAGAAATAAGGGATATTTTGAATAACATATTATAAATTTTAAAAATAAAATAAATTGAATTCTTATATTTAAAATCAACTTTTAACCTAACTCTGTGAATAACAGGTAGAATCATTTGATGCTTTCCGTGGCTCATCACATTGAGTTTTATATTCTTTATAGTTTTGATAAGAGGGTCAACATATATCCACATTTAGTGCCCTTTTTAAGAGGGAAAAATGGAAAATCAATACTGCGCACTCAGGATACCTGAATGATTATAATAATTTTAAAAAAAAAGTTTCTATTAGTGGCCACTCACGTATTGGCATGTTATATGTGTATAATATTAATATTGGAGGAGGCATATCTTATATTTTGAGTGGCTTATAATATGTCGTATGTGTATATTGTCATGTTTTTTTATATAATTTAAAAAGCTAGCAAGCCCATACTCTTAATTAATTGTTAAATTATTATATAGAAGATGAATGCTGCCAGCGTTAATTTAGTCTTTTATATCATGAGATGAATATTCCATTCATGTAGTGCAAGTATTAACTATTGTGTATCCAAGTGTGTGTAGGCATGGGACCTTTTTTTTTATATAAAAAAATAAAGATGCCTTTTCATCCAAATTTCATCGATAAATTTTCATCAAAGAATATATACTTCCGTTAAGAATACAAAAAATGAAAAAAAAAAGAAACTTATTTAAAACTAAAACCCTAAGAGAAGGCTCTTCAACCTTTGGCATGCATGAATAATAAAGAAGGCTTGAATTTAAAATAAATCAACTAGTCAAGATCATAACGGGTGTCCACAATCCAAAGGCTACCCTTTTCTTTTAGTGTGGGCTTAGCACTCTTGAACACCGAAAGAAAAGCGTTACGTTGGTTTGACAATAGGAGAGAAGTGTTTTTACCATTTATGAAGTAAAAGTATTGATGGTATTATCTCATTTTACGAAAAAATACTGTTAAACATACGTTTGGCTTTTCCAAATATCTAAAACGCTTTTCATGTTACTCCAAAACATGTTTCTCTCAAAGCCCAAATCTTCTCTCAATTTTTTTTTTAAAAAAAGAAATTTACAATCAAGTTTCAAATAGGAAAATTAATGAATGAAATGTTTCAAAGATTCACAAAATTATCATATGGTCCATAGAGTACCTGCTGAGGTTGTCATTTCATTCATTAATTCTCCTTTTTGAAACTTGATTGTAAATTTAAAAAAAAACCCACATTTTTGTTCCCGCAACACCTATATTCTCTATATTCCCATGTTGGTGAAACCGGACCGGACCGGACCGGCCGGTTCAAACCGGAAACCGGTGAACCGGCCTCCAGTCCGGTCCGGTTGGTGGTTTGACCCCGGTTTGGGGTCAAACCGGTCAACCCGGTCTGACCCGGGGTGAACCGGGATCAACCCGGTCAAACCGGCGGGGTCAGTGGATTGACCCGGTTGCCTTTTTCTTTTTTTTTTAATTTTTTTAAAAAAATTCTTTAAAAAACAAAATAATAATTTGTTAATTTGAAATTTTAAAAAATAAAAAACAGAATTCCTTCTCACATAGACCCATTGTCGCGTTTGCATATATTCATCCTCTTTTTAATTAGTTTTAAAAATATGAATTATTTTAAAATTTCAAATTTAAAGGTTAAAAAATAAAAAAATAGAACCCCTTATCATATATATTTTGATATTTTTTTAGGATGAATATTTTATAATTATAAATAATGTCCGAGAATATATAACGTACAAGTATATGATTAGTTTAGTAATTGTTACTTTATTAATAATAGAATTTACTACTTAGTTTTTAGAATTTTCAATTTTGAATAGTTTGATTGTGTCAATGTGTGATAAAATTTATTTTTTAATTTTTTATTCCTGACCGGTCTGATCCCCGGTTTGACTCCAGTCTGACCCACTGACCCTTAACCCATTGCCTTGTCCGGTTCAGTCACCAGTCCGGTTTCCTGTACCTTGCTATATTCCACCAAATCTTTCAACTCTGCACTACGACAGAGATCATGGTAGTGATAGCTAGCATTTGGGAATTCCGTTAGGAGAACAACCACAGATTTCAAAGTAAATATGTGAGAGGAGTTTTGTTTTGACTTACGTGAAAATGAATTTTAATGGCCCAAACAGACTCTCCAAACAATCACAATATGATTAGTCAGTGAAAGTCATGTTAACTATTGATAAACGAAGATGCAGCACACCCCAAGATTAGATAGATCATTCTTGCAGGAGAAACAATTGAGTGAGTAAAGTAATGAAAGATAAAAGAACTCAACGAGGCAAAACACCGTAAGGATATACGTTCAGACACTGATCCACGCAAAATGGGAAAAAAAAACCAAAATTATAGATAAATTATTTATCCAATAAATATCACTTAATAAAAACTACTTGATGAACGCAAAAACATGATAAACGACTAATCTTTTTAATAATATTCTTCAAAGTTTAAATGTTATTTTTATTTTTTGGTCAAAATTTTATATTTATTTACAAGTAGTTTTTTTTCTTTGCAATTTAAACATCAATATGTGTGACATTTACATCGTATTTTTTTTTGTACTGGTTCATCAAAGTTTAAAAATTCATTTAAAATTTGTATCTCCTATTTTTACAAGATATTAATTTCATGAAATTTTGCTACTCTATCTTTGCCATAACTAAAAAAAAGGGTTCAAAAACTGATTAAAACATTAACGCGATTATTATAAAATTTTGCTGATCAAAAGTGGTGGAGACAGGAGAAATGATAGCTTAAATACATTTTTATTATCCTTAAAGAACACACACACTCGAGCTATAAAAAATTGTAGTTATTGGCTCGGTTTGTTTTACCCGTTTTGCCAACGAGTGCGTTTATCGAGACACTTTTCCTCTCACATAAACTACCTCGGAATCTGTGTCCGTTTTCCCAACGGGCTATCCAAACGGAGCCATTATATTTTTATATTGAAAACTATCATAATTAAAAGGGTTAGCTAGCATCAATATTTTAGCAGGGGGCACGGTTCTAGAAAATTATAATTATTATCTCCTCTTTGTGTTGTCTTGGTCCACCAGGCCTCTTCTTGCGATCAACAAAATAAACAAATTAACAAAGAATTGCCTTCACCGGAAGAATAAATGTTAAACATGTTGAATTAAAGTTTAATATAAGTGGTTAATTACTGACAACGTATTGAATTAAAGTTTAATTTCCCGTTGAAAAAGATGTCCCAACATTTAGTAATTTAAAAAAGGATTGTGTCTGTTCGAAGAATATATGTACTATAGTAAAAAAATCATTCATAAGGCACGGATCTAGAAAATTATTATGGGAAATTTATTGGGATGTCCCAAATAAAGAATTTATTTAATGAATGATCCCAATTTTAAAAATATTTATCAAAATGTCCCATTGACAACATGAGGTGTTGTCAGTACAGCGTATGATGTTGTTAATGCACATGACCTCATGTTGTCAATGGGACATTTTGATAAATATTTTTAAAATTGGGATCATTCATTAAATAAGTTCTTTATTTGGGACCTCCCAATAAATTTTCCAATTATTATCTCCTCTTCCTGCTATCTTGGTCCACCATGACACTTGGAATCAAGAAAATAGACAACTTAACGAGATTGCATCCATTGGGAGAATACATGTTGAACCAAAGTTTGATAGAAGGGATTTATTCCTAACAATATATTAAATCAAAATTTGAATCTCCACTAAAAAGGATGTCTCTATATTTAGTGTCCGACAACATATTGAAAATGATTATTTCCATTATAATAATACATGTATTTTAGCAAAAAAAAAATCAACAAAATGCATGTGACCAAAAGTATCTAAAATGTTGTATACACTAAAAGGGACTAATCCAATAACTTTACGATTCAATATTCAAATTTTCGATGGGAGATAACAGTACCTAAATAAGATTATCTTTAACAAAATGATACATGTATTTATTAAGAAAATATTACCGAACATATAAATTCAATCGAGAGATATATATATTTAATATACAACAATGTGTTGAATAGAAAGAAGATATACACGTTTTAGAAAAAAAATGTAACCTCTCACATTACCTAAAGGCACTTGTGATAGAAATCTTCCTTGTAAAGCTATGGTGATGGATTTAATTCTGCTAATAATCTTTTTGTGTTAATCTTCACTCTCTAAATTAAGAAAAGGAGAACAAAATGCCCCCTTCAAGGTGCATCTAAAAGTCAAGCGTGATATATCTGTGGAGGTTGATAGCTTAGTTTACACGCATGACACCATACCAACTATTATTAAGACAAAAAGTAAGCATTTATTGGAGTTAACAGCATCTTAATATCATAAAAGTGGTTTTTTATTCAATTTTAACTTTACAATATGTTTCTATCGAGGAATCAGCACCCTAAATTTAATATATAATGAGTGCTATTAAAAAATACTTAAAAATAATAGATATACAAAAACTTATTTTAAAATATTACGTGCTACAAAAAATATTTTAGAAATGTTAGATGCACCAAATATTAATTTAAAACACTTTCATATCATAAGAGTTGTGGGTCTTTTGGTGCTTTAATTTTGTATTGCCAGAAGGTGGTTTTGGTGATTCATTCGATGCTCAACTCCCCTAGTTCCTTCACACATCTCAACTTATTGAACAAAGTGAAAAATTTGTGCTATGTATCACTAAAGTATGAAATATGGTGTTTGTTTAGAAAAGTTTATATACTATTCAAAAGCTCGTTCAACAGTGTTTTTCTGTAAAACAAGATAATCCCTCTACATATTTATCTCGATTTACGTAAAAGTAATTTTCTGTCGCGTTTTCAAACGGATCCATGGATTACTAAGCTAATTGTTACGGGGACTCATCGACCAACCTATTAGCAGTCCAAAAATCAATGCAATGCAAAAGTCAATTGAAGCTAAAGCACTCAAGGAAATTCTTGCATGAACAAGGTGCATCACCTCATCTATGATCTGACAAATCAAATCACGATGACTCAAATATTTTAATGTTAAATTTGGAATCAGAATTTAAACAAAAAATAAAATATTCTAAAGATTTACAAAATTACTATAAGGTTCTATAAGTAGCTGTTGAGGTTGTCGTTAACAATTTTACCAGCCCTCATTAACAATATCAACAGCTACTCTTGAAACCTTATGGTCATTTCTTAAATATTTAGGACATTTTATTTATTAATTTTTCTATTTGGATTTTGAAGATAAATTTCCCATCTTTTATCTTATTAGTCAGCCTACATGTCATGATTTGAGCTGTCACATCAGTTAAAAATATTTGATTTGAGCTGTCACATCAGTTAAAAATATTTGAACTGTCCCCTGATTCGATTTATGTGACCTGATTCATGCAAACATTTCTCTAAGTAAATCCTCCCTAAGAACACTCACAGGCAGAGTTGACTAGTTTACCTTCAGTTTTACTCAAAATTATGAATAAAATTTCAGTATTGTTTGAGAATTCCATCGGAAAAATGATCGTTAGGAGAAATGATTTTTAAAAATAACTTTTGATAGAATGAATAAAATTTATGTTTAAATAAATCGGTAGTAAAAATGCAGTTACGTTTGGATAAACCGTTGGTAAAATAATTTTTTGTAAAATGCATTTATATTTTAATTTTTATTTCACTTCCCTCTCTTCCTCCCAGCCATCAATCAATCACTCTGTTCCTAAATAATCATCCCTCAATCATCGCCCTCTTCCTCATCAGTTCATTCTCCTTCCTTTTCACCTTTAAACTCCTCCTTCCTCCCAAAAAAAAGTCCCTCTTGTTCATCATTCCCTTTTCATCCGTGCTGCTCATATATTCTTTTCGCATCAAACATGTTCAGGTCCAAGAGGACGTCACTCACAGAACACAGCTTCCTCAACTACGCCAAGACCCCATCCTTCTCCTCTTCCCTCCTCGATCAAATTTACCGCTCCATTGACGAAGGCGACACCACCCGTGGCGAAATGAGCTTGTACCTAGAAACGTTGGCCAAGAAATAGACCATAATCAGTGGGAAACATAGTAACAGATGCGTGCGAGAGGAGGAGATGGCGGAGGAGATTCTACGGAGAGCTTGTATGCTGGAGAAGTGGTCAGACAAGAAAGTGGTCGAAAAACATGGGACTTGTTGGAGATCCAAGTCGACCGAGATGTACAACAAGTTATGAAGTCTTCATGATTGCAAGTCCCAATATGCTCTGTTTTTCAGTTCAACTTTGAGTTCCCAGCACAACAACCAGCGTGAGGGAGTAGATACAGCTTAGAGCAATGAGCGTTCAAGGTTGTTGGGTGGGGGAAGTAAAGGAGGGTCGATGGGAGCCATGTACGGGGCTGAGTGTTGGTTCAGTGAGAGGACACAAAATTGTGGGATTCCCCTACCACTCAGACGATGCGTCTCCAGTTGTTCAACAGGGCCGTTGGTAGGGGGAAGTCACAGACGTACTGCTATTCAACAGGTTCAACCTCCTTCTTTATTTACTCTCAAAAATACGTTCAACAATGTTTTTTTCTCTAAAACGAGATAATCTCCTTCACGTATTTATCTCAACTTGTGTAAAAGTACTTCTCTACCGTGTTCCCAAACAAACACGTTGAAACAAAGAAACGCTGAGGCTCGGTAGGATGAGGACACAAAGAAACGTTGCTAAAGGCTTCGGTAAGCTTGAAACATGTGGGGCTTCGTTTTCGTGGCGTTGTGCAAAAATCGTGATTGAGACAAATGCATTCCTGTGTGGTTGTTTTCAAACACTTTCTCCTTTTGCCAAAATGACTTTCACCTGTGGAATGCATTTTGGTGGGTCAAACGAGCTATCCAAACAAGCACTGCATGTGTGTTTGGTAATTCTATTTAGAATGATTTGACAAAACCTTATTATATACTTATCTAAAATCATAACTCCTAATGATTATTTTTCACACAATTATTTTTTAAAAAAAAATTGTGTGCCTACGGGATGTGATAATTTACCAAATACCAATTTGTTTAGAAGTGTCACGGTGAATTACATAATTGAGAACCTTGTTTAAAATCTTCAAAAATTATCAAGTAACCAGTTGTTTGTATTTCACATAAAGACAAATTAACATTAGTTTATAAGAAAGAGACTTAACTTAAAGTCTAATGATAAATTAGGAGCATGTAATGGTAAGTTTCATGATAAGAAATGACATATGTTTATACTCCTTACTTATCATTTAATGTTTTTTAATTTAATCACTTTCATAATATTTTATAGTAATTTTTTCCTTTAAATGAGTGCATTTGAGGCTCACCAAAAAGAAATAAAAGCGGCTAAAATTCATGATAAATATCTTCCTGGAATACAAAATTCATCAAAATATTGAACAAGCCCCTCACCCAAAATATAAAAGGTAAAATATACCAATTACTTCCCTTGTATTTCATTTTGATTGTCAAGTGTCTCTTCTTTATTTTCAAAACTTACATGTACTTTTGTTTTATTTTAAATATTCTATTTTCAACTATCCAATCATTAATTAGTCTCTAATTTATATTATTTAAGACTGAAATATCCCCTTAACGTAAATATTATATATACCATTGATTATATTTTTGCACTATATATATAATCATAATTGATAAATAGATACAATAACCATAATTGAGTAATATACATCGCCAACCAGTGTGTATGTATGTATAAATGAAGAGCACCATGAATAATTAATCATTATTCACGGAAAATATTTTTTCCCCAACAAAAAACATATTTTTTATTAAAAATAAAATTATATACACTATAGCCATTTAAAAAAAAGGTTAAGTAGTATTTTTGCCACGGAAGTATACACATTAGAGCAATGAGTATCCGGAAATTTTCTTGAGACTAGATTCACCCTGAACGTTTATAAAACGTAGCATTTTTTATCTGAAGCAACGGATATTTAACGGACGTTTGTCTTCATTCGAATAAAGCATGTGTTATTTGAATGAAAGCCTCCTCTTCAGCGAAAAACTCATTTAATGAGAAAATCATTCATTTAAATGAGTTGAAGATAAGACACTTCATTCGAATGAGAAAATTATTTATTCAAATGAGCTTCTAAATCAAATATCAAATCAACTACTTTCAAATGAGATAATTTTGAAAGCAATTGAATATCTGAATTGAGAGATATCATTAAAAAACCGAAGATATATCTAGAATAAACGTATTCTGATCTATATTCCGTTTTTTGATTATATCTCTCAAACCATAAATCCTATGGTTGTGAAACTTATTTCATTTGAAAGTAGACTCAAAGGACTTTCTAAACCATTTTTTCTAGCTATGGTTTATAAAGCATTTATGATCGTCTTCAGGCCCCCAACTACGGTTTAGAAAGAATGCTTTTTAAACCGTTTTTTCTAGATAAGGTTTAGAAAGCATGCTTACTGAACTGTTTTAAGCCTAAACTTTAAAATGATTTAACTTCTTTGTTTGAACTCCAAAGTTAAAGAATTACCTATTGATGGAAAGTCAATTTGAGTCTACTTTTAAATGAAATAAGTTTTACAACCATAAGATTTATGGTTTGAGAGGTATAATAAAAAAAACTGAACATATATTAGGAATACGTTCATTCCATATATATATATATGTTTTTTATGATATCTCTTAATCTAGATATTCAATTGATTTCAAACTTATTTCATTTAAAAGTAGATTCAAAGATCTTTCCAACAATTGGTCATTTGTCAAATTTAGAATTCAAACGAAGAAATTTCCGCCATTTGATGTTGACTTGATACTTGATTTAGAAACTCATTTGAATAAATGATTTTCTCATTTAAATGAAGCGTCTTATCTTCAATTCATTTAAATGAATGATTTTCTCATTAAATGAGTTTTACGCTGAAAAAGAGATTTTCATTTGAAAACACATGCATTATTCGAATAAAGACAAATATCCGTTGTTTCAGATAAAAAATGCTACGTTTTATAAACTTTCGGGATGAATCTGATCTAAAAAATTTTTCTTATACTCAGTGCTCCGTCAGCAAACATGTTAGTTAAAGCTTTAAAAAATAAAAGTTAAAACGCCGTTTCTCGCTGGTCATCGTCCGTGCCATGATGCATATTGCTCTGTTCGACATTTCGGGGAACATTTTAGCTATCCAATGTCTCTATGAATTGTGCGTCTTCACCTGTTGATATGCTTAGTAATGATCTATAAATGGTTTTTGAATTCTCTGGTGGATGGTGTATCAGATGGGTCGATAAAGAGGATCGTTCAATCACTGTTGGAAGAAGAAAGGATTTTGCAATAGTTGCTCTGTAGAGAGAAAGGGGTGAAGGGGATGGGTTCTAAGATGGAAGGACCATCCGCCCCTGCAATTAGACGAGATCCATATGAGGTGTTGTCTGTATCTAGGGATGCAAATGATCAGGAGATAAAAACTGCCTACAGAAAGCTTGCCCTCAAGTATGTTTACTTTTAGACTTTCGTTCAATTACCTTCTCTGTTTAATTATGCGTGGGTGTGCTACATAAGGTTTTTTTGTTCTGGAAGATGGTGTTAGCTATTACTTTTACTCTTTAGGGATAATAATTTATGGGTATCACTTCGTTTAAAATATAATTTTCGGTATTTAGGGTGCCAGGTCTCTGATTCTTGTTAGATGCTTCTAGCTTTGAAAGCATACATATCTCTCTGGGTGTGTGGGAGGTTGTCTGACCTTCGAGCTTATAGTTACCCCTATATTCTTGTGATTAACTTTCCTTTGCATTGAAATAGTTGTTTGCCCCGCCTCGTTTTCTTTAAATGCCGGAAGATTTAGATAGAGAAGAGTCTGGGTCTAAGAATAGTTTGTACGATACTCTTACATAATCTTTGATTGATTGAGATAAGAAACTTGAAGAATGCTTAAGGACGATGAACTTCTGATGGACCACATTGAGTAGGTATTTAAGTGAGTTGATTATCCTATCTTAGTAGCTAGCTTTCGGGGTAGAATTCACCATCCCATTTAGGTATCCATCAATTGGTATCAGGGCTAGATTAACGATATCTCTGGAGAGGGCTATCCACGGAGGGTTCTGATCGACAGGAGGTCAAGTGAAGTGCCGTGGAGTGCAGTCGCTGAGAAGTCAGCTTTCCTTGGGGGCAATTGATGGAAACTCGGTAGCATGGGATACCAATTCCCACATTGAGTAGAATGAGATGCTCAATAGGGTATTTAAGTGGGTTGGTTCTTCCACCTCAATAGCTAACTTTTGGGATCGGATTTCCCATCCCACTTAGGTACCCATCAACTTCCTTTCTTCTGTCAAACAGGTCTATCTCCTACGTTCTTCTTGTGATAATCCCTTCACAATTATGTACCAATGCTGCTGATGGTTGTTACAGATCGTCATGTCTATCAACTTCTCTTTAGGTGGATAAGTAGATGCTTGTTTCATTGTTGCCCCTCCCCTCCTCCCTCTTTTTGTTTTTCTAAATAAAAAAGGTAGGGACTAGGGTGTGAGGTGGAGACGAAGAACAAATTGATTATTATTAATTTATTATTTTGAGTAGAAGGGTATGGCTATGCTATATAGGAGCAAGAAGAAGCAAACAGAGGACACTAGGCATCCTAGTTGTCCTTACCGATTAACCTCCTACAATCTAAAGGAGGATCCATAAAGGAACAGCAATATTATCCCGCAATGTGATGAGCAACTCAGGCAAGCCAGTTAGCACGATGGTTGACATCCTCATAATCATGTTCATTTTTTATATTCCAATCCTGGGTAATGAGAGTCCTAATCATCAGTTATATTCTCAATAGGGAGCCCAACCCCCTTTTCTCTTATAATTGTATTCACTGCTTTTGCCAAATCACCTGAAAGTATGACATTTTAAGCAATATCTTCTTAAATTGGTTATTTAGATGTTGTCAATAGAATTTCCTTCAAGCTCACATTTTGATTAAGTTTTGTACTTTTGCAGTAATAAGAAGCCTCCAGTACCCATTGTATGAGAAAATATGATATTCTTATATTCACAAAAGAAAATGATATTCTTATCATGTTCATTGAAAAATATGATTATTATGAAAATATTTAAGGTCTTTTAAATATATTTATTCCATATATTTGACAGGTATCACCCTGACAAGAATGCTGACAATCCTGAAGCTTCAGAACTCTTTAAAGAGGTTGCATTTTCGTACAGTATCTTGTCTGACTCAGAGAAGAGAAGGCAATATGACAGTGCTGGATTTGAGGTTTCTGTCCTATCCCTTGCATGTGGATCAAGGCTCTGTCACCTCCTTTTTTCTGTGTTTTGTTTCGGTCTTTTTTTCCTGTCTGATACAATATAGAAACAGCAATGCTCCACTTGGCCTAAAATGTATAATTCTTCAAAATATAAAAGGTTTTCCAAACCACTTATTATCTATCGAAGCTATTTAATTATTGCTTTTCCTCTTCTCACTTCATAATTTCCCCATATTTATTTTTCTTTTTCAAAATTGACATTCTTTAAGCTATGGATTTCATGTGAATTCATTTCAGGCACTTGATGCAGACAACATGGACATGGAAGTTGACTTGTCCAATCTTGGAACTGTCAACACAATGTTTGCAGCTTTGTTTAGGTAAGTATTTGAACCAGTACTTCTAAATTTTCAAAAACATTTAACTTTGACTCATATCTTATATTTGAGTATAGCAAGCTGGGTGTACCTATCAAGACCACCATTTCAGCTAATGTTCTTGAAGAAGCTCTGAATGGCACAGTTACAGTTAGACCACTTCCAATTGGAACATCAGTTAGTGGAAAGGTACTTAGCCTATTGTTTTCTCTCCTGCTGATAAAGAAATACAGTATTATTCTGCGTTTTCCCCTCCTACAGCTATACTTAAATTGCAATTTGCTGCAGGTGGAGAAGCAAGTTGCTCATTTCTTTGGTGTGACGATAAATGAGCAGCAAGCTGAGTCAGGGGTTGTAATAAGAGTCACATCAACTGCACAAAGCAAATTCAAGGTATAAATGACTTATGTGTTATAATAATTTTTGGATAGTATAAAATTGGATCGTAACAGTTTCATTTGAATTTTCAGTTGCTCTACTTTGAACATGATGCAAATGGTGGCTATGGCTTAGCATTGCAGGTAACGCATTTTGTTTCTTTCAATCAACTGTGATACTTATTTTTAAACTCTCGTTTTCCTACGCTAATTAGTTTTTTTAGGGTGGCTGATGCACTACTTTGATTTTAGATCATGTTTTCTTTGATTGAGGAGTTTTTATCCTCTAACTTGAACTTTTTTCCTTCTTAATGTAATTTCTTCTTTTTATTTTTAAAAATGGTTAAACTTGTGGAGTTAAGAGAAAAATTTCACCTCTTTGGTAGTGTTTCAATTTTCATCATCATCTTCATAATCTACTAGAATATACTCATTTGATAAGTTGATCTGTGATGGAAATAGGACTTTGTAGATTAGGATATGAATAGTTACCTCTACCTATTTAATTAATAATCCGCTAAATTGAAGTATTCCTTTTCTTTTGTGCTCTGAATCTCTCATGTGCATAGATGAATGAATATTTAACTATTAAAGCACTAATCCACTTCGAGTGAAGTATTAGAATAGCTTCATCTGCTTCGTAGTACTATGTATTAGAATAGCCTCCTCTACATCTTTTAATCATAGTCATAATTGTTCCTACTGAGCTATTCGTGATGAGTCTATTGGTTACAGAAGTTGTAATACATATATTGTGATCTTCTGCTATACCACTTGTGCAGAGCATTGGGCATGCACTTTGGTGAATAAAATTCTCTTTATATACAGGAAGAAAGTGAAAAGACTGGCAGGGTGACATCTGCGGGAATGTATTTCTTACATTTTCAAGTGTACAGATTGGATTCGACTGTGAATGCTGTATGTAAATTATGTTCACTGGATTTATTTTTCTTTTTTCTGTTTGATCTTTCTTGTTCAGTGACATTT
>JANTPZ010093550.1:0-12250 GCA_025593235.1 Vachellia pachyceras | reverse complement strand
GAGAGAAGGATGAGGCCCACGTCTCGTAATCCACCAAGTGTGAGTGGGAGATGTTGGGATATGGGCCACCCTTGATGGATTAGGCCCAAGTCCATGGGCTAGGTCAAATACGTAAACCTAAACCCTAGTGGGAAGATATAAGAGGGGGCAAGTGGCTCCCAAAGGCGGCAGAAATAACCCTCAGAGAAAACAAGTTTTCTCCCTTCCCTTTTCTCTCAGAGAAAATCCTCTCATATCTTCTCCTCTCGCCTTCGGTGTTTTTGCTGTGTCTCATATTCGGATCCATACTTGTGATCCGTATTCCGCGTGGGTATCTGCAGATTCATAATTCGGCATCTCCAGGTACGCCCGAAATCCTACAGAAGGATACCAGCAGTGTAAGCCTCGTGCATGAATAGAATACAGTTCTTTCTCTTTTCTTTCTCTCTTTCTCTGTTTCGCTTCCGGCTCATACCAGGGCGTGAATTCCAGCTAAAGAGAAAGGAAGGATGAAGCTTATTCATTCATGCTACAATGATCTTTCTCTTAGGTCATTCATGAATTCAATTCCTAACTATATTGCTCTTGTCGCTCAAATGTCTAGTAGCTGAGCAATTTGTTCTAGGATTATTTTAAACCTTTACATGGATTGAGATTTGATAATACTCTCTTTAGTTATCAGTGATTATTATATGTTAATTTTATCTTGTGTTTAATGCTTCTAATTGATTGGTTATCACTTAGATTTATTTGTTCAATTAGATTAAGCTTGAGAGAGTTAATTTAATTGTAGGACTTAGATAAAATTTTGCTAGACTTGAAATTTAAATAAATAAATGGATCGTTTGTTAGTAACATAGAGATATAATTATTAACCTAGCATTGTCATATTAAGGTTGTTGCATAATGATTATTTTCCTTTAACTGTAGCAAGAGATTGTGCATGTTAAATGAGGATATTAATTTGGTTATGACTTGAAAGAGCTTAATCAATTGCTTTTGAACCTTAGACAAATATATTATGTCATTTAATCACTAATAGAGTTGTATGTATTTAATTCTCATGAATTGCATTGGTGAAAAATAATCCTAGGCATCCCTAATCGTTGAATTTAGACTCCAATTTGTCTTTCTCACTTTATTGTTAGTTTTCGTGAATTTGGTAGAACTTTAGGACATTATTACTCAATTGATTTGATCAACCTAATCAATCACATAATCGCATTGATTATCTTGCTTATGCATTAGTCCTCGTGGGAACGATATTTTTATACTACTTGCGACCCGTACACTTGCGGTAAGCTACAAGGCGAACAAAACCTCATAGTAGCAGCCTTGAATCTAGGTGTTACCATGGCTGACTCTGACAATAACGACGTGTGTGAGAACGAGAATATGAGATGGGGAGAAGGCAAAATCTGGAGAAAAGTGATGAAAATGGAAAACAATAATGAATGATAAAGATGGTGTGATAGGTGATGATGGAATGAGAGAGGGGAAGTGGTCAAAAAGCTAGAGATCAGAGAGCATGATGAAGAGGTGGAGAAAGAAGGAGCTGGGATGGCAAGAACGATTAGAGCACAATCGAGTCCCTCCTGGTGTTGAGTATCCTTTGAAAAGATCAACTACTGGTTTCCTTCTCGCCCACGACCACTTGACAGACCTCCTCGCAATTGCCTTTTGGTCCAAAGCTTGTAGCTTTGGACCTAAACTAAACGTGATGCTTGCAGCTGAAGTGAGTGTCTCCCTCAGTTACTACCAACTGTCCCCCTTGGTTAATCCTTAACTGATTCAGTTCTAATTAGTTGATTTTTCTAGTTCTTTGTGCTACTGTTCGGTTAGGTGTTAGGTTTCTGTTGCCCAAGGTAGAGGAAATCGGATCGGTGATTAAACTGGATAATGCAGTGGATTAAGGGTCAATGGATCAAACCGATGAAGAATAAAAAATTAAAAAATAAGATAAAAAAATAAGTTTCATCACATATTGATGTAGTCACACCACCTAAAATTAAAAATTTTAAATATATAACTCATCTTTTAAATAATAAATATAACTCACTTTTGGCTTGTCAACAATGAGGTAACTTGCTGCAGGGAACTTCTGACAATGGCATTTAAATTAAAGGTAAGGTGGCATAGAGATGTGGAATGAGCTTCTGACAATGGCTTTTGAATAGGGTCCCAGCTTTTTGCTTTTTTCCTCCAACACAACCCACCTGCTACCCTTCCTAACCCATTTTTCAAAGCAACCCTTCCTAACCCATTTTTCAAAGCAACCCTTCCTAACTTCTAGTCAATTTCTTTTTGATCATCTCTCTCACGCTTTGTCTTGTTACTTCTCCAGCTACCAAATCTCTCCATCTTTGGACTAAGAGTGAGGTCCATCTCTGGGCAACATCAAAGCAATGAACACCTCAAAGATCAGCCCTCGTTAACCTTCATCTCTGGTTTGGTCATCCTTTTCCTCGCTGTCTCTCGAAGCTCTCATCCATAACACCAGTTCCTAGCTATGATAAGCCCTTCCATCGAGATCGCAGCTTCCTCCATCAGAATCTTATACAACATCACACGCTCCCAGGACTCCTACTACTCCAGTATTTACCCCTCACCGCTTCTCTCTTCACGCCTACTCTTTTTGACTGAGGAAAAAAAACTCGGCCGACTCGCCCAACTCAGCGAGTCGTCCTAGTTGACCCTGGGTTACCCCCAGTTAGTCCAAGTTTCTCCAAGTTGGCCCAACCTAGGGTCATGACACCTCTCAGACCGGATTGGAGGCCGAATCAAGCTGGAAATGGTCCGATCCGGGTTCTCACACCTTGCTGTTGCCTTTATCAACCGAAACGCAGCATTTCCAACTTCTCCAAATGTCCTTCTTCAGTTAGTTTCTAACTGATTATGTTAACTTCCTATTTTTTATTGCCCCAGTGTCTGGTTTGCTTCTTCTGCATCCCCTAATGTATATTCTTTTTAGCTTTTAGGTCCATCTATCCTGTACAGTAGGTAATTTTGATGTAATATCATGTAATTAAGGAAATGAGGAGTTTTGAAGAGTAATAAAAAGATCTCAATTTATCAATTAATTTGTCGGATCACTTACTGCCAAAATTAACATCTAATTAACACTTTTAAGCTCAAAATGGGTACCAAAGTGTCAATATTAGGCATTCTTGCTTTATACAAGATTTATCAAATGTTGAGCTCATTTTTTTAAAAAATAATAGGTATTTTTGCATACTTACCCTATATTTAGAAACCCTAAAATTTTTCTCCCTTTTGAATATTGAATTAATCATATTTTATCTATTAGATTTGTAGCACTTTAGAGGATTTTAATGATATTAGTGGGTTTTCATTGATATTAATTGCATTAATTATTATTAATTTCAATTAATGAAATTAAAATTAATTATGGATCAATGGTCATACTTTTCATCATTTTGTTAAATAATTGATCCTAAAATATTTGATGCTACTTGATTCAATTTTCATTGTAGGTACCTTTGGAAGAAATTGGGACCAATGAAAACTTCTTTCTAAACTTTGTGTTGATCATGTTAGTTGTTTATTTTTATACAATGGAGCATGATTAGTGTTGCTTGTGCATTTATATACCTAATCCCACATAGGTCTAACACTTGGTAATTGGGCTTAACTCAAGTCCATTCCATTAGGATGGCCCACAAGAAGATTGATTCATGAAGACACACAAGCCGCCGCTGGAAAGGAAAAATGAATCATCCATTTGTACCATTCATTATTTATTCAATCATTCCATTCTCAGCCCAAACACTCCACCTCCATGGATTCTCGGTTATCTCATTCATTTTCTGTTGGGCCATTATTCCATTCATTCAAGTATTCACCTGGAGACACACACAACCTGGACCCGAATTATTCATTCATTATTTTCCCATCATAGCAGCGCTGCTTCGTTCATTCCTTCCTTCTATCATCCAGCCGCCACTCACAGGCAGAGACCCATCCAATTCATCCCTCCATTCACTAATCTCGCGCGCGCGCGCGCCGTCCAAAGACCACGCACAACAGCCTCCCCCGAAACCCATTCATTCGTCCACCTCCATTCCTCCTACGTAATACTCCACACTGCCTCATTCTCGCATTCAAGCTGCTGTCTGGAGACGCACGCCCAGCTTCTTCCGTCACTGTTCAGAGATGATGATGGCTATGTTTGGGTTTCTGAAATTCTCCAGGGCAATTTTTGGCTAATTCTATGATTCTCTAATTCAACAACAATGACATGAGTTTGAGTCTTCAAATGGAAGTTTTAGTTGCTTTAATTTTCTGTCCAATAATTAATTAACAATTCCTAGGTTTTAGGATAGTTTCTCTAATTATTGGAACAATTTCGATTGTTTAACATTGTTTATTTTGGAGATTATTGTGACTGAGTTATTATTTAGCAATTGATATTAGATTGATTATATCTTTAATTTTAATTATAATGTTGTGATATCACATTGTATTGAATTTATAGTTAATATTTTGTAATTTTCTAATGTGGTTTAGAATCTTGGATCAAATAATCTTTTGCTAGATTTAATTCTATTATTTGAATTTAAGAATTACAATTAAGCATTGGCTTTATTATCCTTAATTCCGCTTTACTATTTTGGTAGCAGTTAGTAAATTGAAAGTTTGGAAAATATTTGGTGGCAATTCGAGGTGGCTAGCTCGTTGTTGGATTAAAGCTTAATTATAATTCTTTAATTCATTATTTTAACTCTCATATTTATTGAAGTGATAATTATCTGCGTTGTTAAGTTAGAGAATTGATTTTTATCATTGTTTATTCATATTTCTTTTATCTTCATTTGTTTTCACTTGTTTTCATATTCAAAAATATAAAAAAGGAAATATTTTAATTTTAGTTTAGATCATAGTATTCACATAAAATTTCCTCAAATTAATTTTCCGTCTAGGTTACTCATATTTAATTACTAGGATTTCATTTCGTTTTATCGGCTCCTCAAAGTGAATACGATCTGGATTTGTGCTATACTACATTAATTTTGTTAAAATCTTCGACACGGACCTAAGATGACTAACGGTCCGCTCGTCAAATAGAAATGGATATTTTTGTATCTCCAAAAAGTATATGGTATTAAATACACTTTTGATAAAAATTTATGGGTATTTTTTCATACAAGCCATTTTTTCTTTTTGCAAATATTTATATAGCTTTTGTTCTTAGTCGTTATTGTTACATGCAGGTTCATGTAGAAAGGGAGCTATGCTCGAACTGGAAGGAAAGTCTGTTGTGTGGAAGATTCGATCAAGTCTTATGTTTATTTATTTTGAATTTATTCATATCTTATTGTTGTATGATATTTGATTAATTGGAGATTACAATAATGTAAATGATAATCTCTACAAGTTTTTTACCAGAAAAAGTTTATTTTCAACTAGCTAGCCAGGAAGTTTGGGAATCTTTTTCATTGTATGCATATGCATATGGTTTGTTTGTCCCATATATACATGGACATTACTCCTAGTAAATAAAACAAAATTTTATTATTTCCTCTATGGATATATATGCATCATTTTCATCTTGAGGTTCAAATTCCTCTGCTTCTTTAACCACAAAAAGAAATACCATGTAAATGATAATAATATCAATAGAACATCACATAATGATTTATTCGCACCCAGTATTAAAGCCAAATCCCACTAGATATGACTGACTAGATGGATCACATATTAAGATTGCTATCTAAAAGTTCATACTTAATAATTTTATTAATGAACGTTCTCTTCAGTCTTTTACATAACTTTATATTGCTTGATCAAGATTCCTAATTGATACTTTCAAAATTAATTTGTTGTTGAGATATAAGTTACTAACTTCAATTATTAATATAAGACATATTTGACTAATTTGTAAGGCTTAAGAAAGTTAAATAAATTTTTTTAAAATATTTATATTTATTATTTTTGTCTGAATTAATTTGTGTTACTTATAAACTGATATATATATATATCTAATTATGTAAATATGTATTTTAAAAAGATCATATAACATATAATATGATTAAGTAATTAATTTATTTAACTTCCTTATTTTCTCTTACTTAATAGTATCAATATGAGTAATTTGAGAAAAATTGATAAATATTGAACATAAATATCATATTTATGATCAAGATTAACTCCCCGATTAGATATTACATTACTGACAAAAGGGAGTAATAAATATAACTTGTTCATACAAGGACTTGGTTTTAATAACCTGATTAAACTTATTCCCTTTCCCTTTTCTTTTCCCCTTTTTATTCCCTTTTGCATGAAAAATCCTTACAGCATAATCAAACAGTCCTTGAGAAGCTTAGTGTCTGTTTGGTTCAATCTCATTGCAGATAAATAATGGTGATTATGATTGCAATATTAGGAAATGGGTATTCGTAGACTCCTTTTTTAATAACAATATCAATTATATAAAATAAATTATACATGAAAAAAAAAGCTTTGAGATAAAAATGGTCTATTTGGATTATTAGTAAAGCTAATTTTCTAACGTGATTTACTGTTTACGAAATAAGTATGTGAGATGATGAGTTTGTTTTCAACTTGTGTGAATGAATTTTTATACTATACCAAATATGGCTAAAGAAATAGGCAATGTAAAATTAGCAATGACATATCTAGTTTATAGTAAACAAATACAATGAGCTATCAAAAAATTTCAATGAAATTTAAAAGAAAGTTGGATGTATCTTCAGTAAACTTTCATTAGCTCTTCCAAGAAATATTGGTGAATTGTTTCATTTATTATGAAGGATAATTGCTTGTTTATTTGGATTCAATCGGAAAGGATTGAAATTTTAGGTGAAATTCATGGTGGGTAAGAATAATTTCACCTTTAGTACACAAATAAATTGTAATCTAATAATACCTAGATAGGATCTGCTATTAATATAATAAATTAAATAAAATTTAGGGAGAAGTGGAGAAAAGTCCCCCGTCGGGGAATTAATTGTAAAATAAGATCTTTCACACAAATGCAAATGAGCTTCTATAGTATGCAATTGAATTTCCACGTTATGTGCAACTAAACTTTTGATATTTAACAGAAATTCTACATGTGAAACTGAGCAGGCTTTATTCTCTAATTAATTTTCTAATAAGGGATTTCCCTGAAATTTATAGTAGGACATAATATTTTTTGAGAGAACATGGCTACTTAGCTAGTTGAAAATAGTCAATGCCCCAAATGAAGATATTTTTTAAAAAAACAATTAACTGATTTGAAAGGGAATGAAAATTATATTTTGAACAAATTTTTGTTGGAAAATATGTCTATAATATTGAATTACAAGGCGTAAGGAAAAAAAGCAAGGAATTGAAGTAGAATTATTTTGGTGCAAATAAATGTATCCCTCAATCGATAGTTAATTGCCAATTCTCTCTCAAGCCACAGAGATAACTAGATTTTGTTTTGTTGGTCAGAAGTAGTACTCCTTTCCACACTTACTTTGTTTCAATAGATCATAGTTCATCTAAATATTTCTTGTGTGTTTCTCATTTTATGACTTTTTTTTTTGCGCCAAACCTCGTTATCACATCCTTTAAAGATTGGTTTTTTTTATTATCTCTTATTCTTTCTCCCGAGTAAGAGTACCTTTGAGACAACTTTCACATATTTATTATTATAGGCAACTTTTTAATCGATGTATGGATGTTTAATGGGATGCCGTAGTGTGAAAGAGGTGAGCCACGTGTTGGGTAAAGCCGGTACGTACGGTGGAGAAGAGCTTAACGGCTCAATTAAGGCCATAGCGTCTCTCAACCAGTAAGCACCAAAGCTTCAATTATCCTCCCAACTAAGTCATTTATCTCCCTCTAGTAATTCCTCCTAGTACCTTCTTTGTTCCATAAGCCAAAGATAAAAGCACAAGAAGATTGAGAGGTAGGCAATATTACATAACAGATCCCAAAGTATATTTACTTTGTCTTGTATTGGTGGTTTTTTAACGGGATGAATTCAGATAAGAACAAGAAAGGTGGAAATAATATTGGGTATGGAAATAAACTCCTCAGAGTAATTCTCCAAGTGATGGAAATAATAAGAATAATGAAGTTGGAAAGGCTACTGTTGGTCGACCCCACCACCACCACCCCCAGAAACAACAACCGGCAGGATAACTGAATAAAGTCGTAATTAAGGTAATTCAAATATATAAGCACTCTTTCTTTTTATTTTTGTTTAAATTTATTATCATACAATTAGTATTATATATGTGTTACGTTCTTGATGACAGTTAATATAAGTATCTCTTTATGTATTAATTCTTCAGCTCAATTTACATGCAGGCTGGTTGATAAAGCCTTGTCGTGGGGCTATCAAATAAAACTAAGTTAGAATGCAATATAATGGCACTAACCTAGGTCGATCTTTACGTGGAGCCTAAATTGAATTACTAATAATTAAGCGCAAATAGAAAATTAACCAAAAAGTATCTAATGTTTTTTTCATCTAATAAAACTAAATGGATGTACGTAAATTCTATAAAGTGAATGTCCTAGGTGATTGAATTCACTAACCTTCCTTGTCCAATTTTAATATTGAGTTCTCTTTTTAACTAAGCACAAGGATTAGTAAGGACCCTTACTAATCAATATTCCTAACCTTTTAAAATAATCTAAACCTAGACTCAATTAATCAATTAGGAACATCTTTAGTGCTTAGCTCATGTTAGATTTATAAAAGATTCTCTTTACATCCAATTAATTCCTAGAACCCTAGCAAATCAATTGAATTCGAGAGAATAAAGGAAATCAATTGAATAACAAAAGAGCTATAGTCCAATCACAATCCAAAGTAGCAATCTAACACAAGTATCACAATCCAAATTATATCAACCGATAATAATCCTCTTTCATACATACAATTCATAACATATAGCAACCTAGAATTATAAATTGCATATACAAAGATTGGAAAGTGAAATTAAAATTTAGAGAACTTCCCTAATTGCTCAAGGACTCCGGTTAGCTTTATCATCACCATTGGACAATGCAATTAGCCACTCATTGTTGAATAATTAATTCCCCTGAATAGTTCAAATTCCATGGCCTCAGTATGGACTGAATATGGCGACTCCAGGCAGCGACGTGTGTGGTCTCGGCGGTACTGAGGGCAGTGGCTTGGTGAAGCTCAGGATCTGGGAGAGGCCGCTGATGATGTCGTCATGCGTGTGCGTAGGCTGAGGGAATCGAATTCGTCAAGAAATCATCAGCCCCTCCTTTTGTCTTCTAGCGGCGTGAATTAATGAAGCACAAAGGTGAGAGCAATGGGGATGGTGGCTGGAGTAAAGGATGAATTGGAGAATGAATGATTGAGGAGCAACAGCGTGAATGGGT
This sequence comes from Vachellia pachyceras, assembly GCA_025593235.1. Lineage (NCBI taxonomy): Eukaryota > Viridiplantae > Streptophyta > Magnoliopsida > Fabales > Fabaceae > Vachellia > Vachellia pachyceras. The sequence continues at coordinate 2,893 of JANTPZ010093550.1, read as the reverse complement.
GCCAGAATGGATCTGTTGTGCACGATCAATGGAAGAAAGAAGAAATGAAGCGGCGCCCCCTGTTTCGCACGATGAATGGAAGATGGAATTCGATAGGTCTCCCCTCTTGGCGTGTGTGTCGTGCGTGTGTTGAATGAATGGGGAAATAATGATGAAGTGGCCGCTGGAATCAATTTGGTCACCATGGCCCACACACTTGGGATTCATGAATTAATTCCTCCCTTTCATTTCTGCCCAGTCACCATTTATGGATCCTGGAAGTGGTGCTTGCAAAATGGATGAGAGAGCCCAAGATGAGAGGATTTATCAGTGACGCACGACTTGGCTTAGAAATATTGAATCATTGGATCCAAACATAAACAAGGGTGGTCTCTCTTTTTTTATTGCCCCAGGTGTCTTCCTTTTCTTGTCTTTTGTGAAATTTGGGCTCAAGCCCATTACTTAAGCCTGTACAAAAATACACAAATACTCATGAAACCCAATTGCCCCTTTTACATATTAATTTATCTAATTAAATTCAATTAAGTTAATAATAAGTTGTAATAGACTAAGTTTAGGTACTAAAAATATATAAGATATTGAGGTTCATCACTGGTTAGAGGGAAGGACATGTAATAATGATGCTACAAGTACAACTTGTTAATTACTATTTGATTAGGAGCAGATTTCATTCGTCCACATGTTAAATATTTGTTGACTTTCCTTAAATAAGAGGGCTCATCATGTAACCTCTCTATATATTTGCATATAGGCACCTGTTAAATCCTTACCATTTGTATTGTGATCAATAGAATGAAATTGTATGCAATACCGTTCTCCCCTCTCTGTCTCTTACGAAAGGCAATAGAATTCAAAAGGATTAACACCATTGTTGATCTCACAGTCTAATTAAATTTTGATTTTATTCCCTATAGTTTTATATAGTGATTTTCAATGACTATAATTTTATAAGAACTTGATTTGAATTTATCATAAGTCATAAAAAGTAATTTTTTTCTTTGATTTTATTTTCATTTCTAAGTCAATTTATTGTTAATTTATTTTCCTAATTAACTCAACACATGTTTTTATAAATAATTAATGTTCTCGATACGCATAAATTAGTTATTTAGTTGTTGCATTTAGCACCAAAGGCAGCGTGAAGTTTCCAACATCATAATTTCAGCAAGTCAATTTCATGGCGTGTTGGCTGGTTGCATTCTCATGTGAAAGTTTTTTGGTGAATTTTTAGAAATATAATAACAGTATAAATACAACTATCGTTTTCAGAAAATTTCTATATTTACGCAGGAATGAAATTTTAAATGAACTTCCTTGCTGTTTCGCAAATAATCAATATAAATCCTTATTTTGTCACCCAAAAAAATATAAATCCTTATTTATTTTTAAAAAACTCATACGAATAGCACAATTTCTCTCATAATTTATATTTCATTCAAAACAAAAAGTTGGGTACCCAATAACATTATTTGTGCTCTTTCAAAAGAATGAATCTATAGTTAATAAGTTTAAGTAACTAATTAATATTTTAAAAGAATTTAGTATTAGAATTTATAATTAACGTCAAGTTTTTTATAGCCATTATATCTAGATTTCCAATCATATATGATCATGTGTCTTATTTTTTCATATAAGTTTATAATTAAATGATAATATTTAAGAAATAGGAAAAATTATTCTTTTAGTCTCTCAAGTTTTGATTTATTTAGAACTTAATCTCTCAACTATAACTCGGTACAACTCAATCCTTAAATTTTTTAGTCGGCCTTAGAGTTTCCACATTTAATAATGGGTTAATTGGTAAATTTGTCTTGGAAGTATTCACGAACTTACCGGGTGTCTGGAAGTTTTTTTAAAGCAATATTGCCTCGAGAGTGATAAAAAAGTGCAATGTCATCCTAACTGTTAGTTTAAATGTCTAAAAAGTTTTGTTTGACTAATGAAAACACGTGACAGTTTATTACTTAGTTCCTCTCTCCTCCTCTCTCCTAGCACTTCTCTCTCTCACATCGCAGATGCTACTGGAAGTGGGTTACCTCACGTTGCCTTATTCGAAACTTTTTATGGATAAGTGGGACATGTACATGGCCATGGCATCATCGGCCTCGTTACCGTCGTGGTCATCAACGCCGCACAAGGAGCTGCTTGTACAAACTGAAAGCCTCGACATGTTATGGTGATGGGGGTTCCAATAATCGAAGTCTTCATCCTGCAAGGATGAATGGAACGTTGCGGTCTCATCAGAAGCCATGGATCACGGGTTTGTTCAGTGGAAGAAATGTTGAAAAAAGAAGCGATCAAGGAAGTGAAGCAAAGTAAGGGAGTAGCTGAAAGATGGTGCAGGCGAGTGTGAAAGAACGGAATGCAGAGAGTTACCCTGGCCCTGATGTTCCTTTTTTTAAAAAAAAATAACAGTTTTTCCACATTAAAATGGATGGATAATGCCCTTGTTTTGTCTCTCACGAATCCATAAATGGAATCTTGAAGAAGATAAAGATCCCAAGGTAAGGTCCTGCATGGTGATCCTAAGGCCGTGAGGGTGAAGTGGGTTTGAACAAAACTTGGGTCTTGGGGTGTCTAGTCATAAAATCAAAAGAGAAAGAGGGTAAGAGGAGGAGAGAGAACGTGTTTTTTCAGTGACCAATGATAAACTGTCACGTGTTTCTTTAGTCAAACAAAACCCTTTTAACAATCAAACTAGCGACCAAGGCGATATTATACCTTTTTACTACTTTCGGAGCAACATTACCTAAAAAAACTTCCGGACATCCAGTGTAATTCATGGATACTTCTTAGACAAATTTTCCCTTTAACCTTTAATAATTTGATCCTTTTAATATATATTCTAAGTCATCAAATGATTATCTTGTATGGCAAAAAATAGAATTAAAAA
>JANTPZ010093547.1:0-12203 GCA_025593235.1 Vachellia pachyceras | reverse complement strand
ATTATTTTTTTTAGAAATGTATTGTATTCTTCTTCCGAAAAATTAAATAGACTTGGTAAATTTTATGTAAATGTGTTGTATTATTTTTTTAAAAAGAAAGTTTCAATAAAATAATAATAAAAATAAACTTTAAAAATAGAAAAAAAAATACAAAAATAGCCCGCCAGCCCGCCTAAACGGGCTTGGCGGGCCGGCCCGTTTCCCAGTGCTACACTCACATGGGTATCGCTTTGTTGCTCTTTTTCTTCTTCTTTAGATTAATATGTAAAAATACTGAAAGAACATTTGTTAAAATACTTCTAGATTATATACTTTTAAATGCGTAAAGATACACATGAATATTTAAAATATGTGTAAAAATGTGAAAATGGTTAAATATAATATAATATTGTTAATTTTCATAATGGGGTTTATGATATTTTATATATATATATATTTAATGGTGTTAGGTTGCATTTAATAGTAATAGCATTTTTACTCTCATTTTAAATGTTTATAAATATTTTTGCACTTGAAGAGTGAGATCAAATACCCAACAATTCTATTTCTTACCCCTTTGGCGAAAAAGAATACCACTGCAGCTTAGACCTAACAAATGGGTACAATTTTCAATAACGTGTTGAATTAAGGTTTAAATCTCCATGAAAAATGTGTTAATATTTCAATATTTATATTATAAACTTATACTCAATGCATTAAAAATTGCATAAAACCAATCTATTTGACTGGTAAACCGATGAACCAACCATATAACTAATCCAGTAGTATGAAAATATGATTGAAGTGTATATACAAGTCATATTTCCTTAAAATGTATCAATTAGAACCTATTAATTTACCTATTCTATTGTCCATCTTATTCATTCCCCCTCCTAACTTTTTAGCTCTTACCTATTCATGGCCCCCAACTTTTTAATCTTTTTTCTTATTATTGTACAAGTGTTGTCCATTGTCAACATAAAACTTATGTAAGTTTTGTACTCAAAATCCACATGCATGGGGTAACAAATATGGTGGTACCCTGTTCACCAAAAAAAAAAAATATGGTGGTACCCTGTCGTGCCACACCAATGAAGGATGCTGAGCACATGGGGCACAATTGAAATTTTAGTTAGTGGCATTATATGAGAGTTTGCTAACTTTATGGAAAAATGTAATGCCTTTCCTAAAGAACTCAATTTTAATATAAAAGTCAATTGACTTTTTTTAAGATATTAAGAAGTTAATCAGCTAACTTTTATATTTATCGTTTTTCTTTAAATTAATTTTCTTAATTTATAAATCGATACATAATTTAATGATGCTTATAAGTGTTTAAGAATATATATATGATATAGCTAAGTAATGTATTTAAATTTTTGTAATCTCCTTAAGAAAGTCAATTGTTTCAATATTAAATATTGGTAGTAATGTATCACAATATTATTTCCCAATACTACTACCTTTGGTCTTAAAAATAAGAATTGGGCAAGAATTTATTTTGATTCTAAATATAAGATTTCTAAATTTATAATTGTAATCTCCAAAGCATTCTAATTGATTGCAAATATTAATGGGTTTTCATTAAAGGTAGTTTTAACGCGTGCATGATTAAAATATCTGTGATTTGGAGTTTCGGAATTTATCTAAAATTCAAAAGCAAAACCCTCAAAAAGTAGTTAAAAATTGCTATTTACAGTGAAACTCAACTCCATATCCATTTTTATATACGAGGCACATTATTTCCCATTAAACCAACTTTCTAATGGCAATATTATTTTTTTATTTGATACACGAATCGAATATATCTATCATCCACTCATAATATATATATAAGCTGTACAATGCCTGCTCACTAAATATTAGCAAATTAAGTAAAAATTATCTATTTAAAAATTTTCTTGACTTAAAAAGATCTGATAAATTTTTATCTATAAAATATCCCAGCTTTCTGCAAATTTTGTATGCACAAAGTACCTCTGACTCAGGTTCTTTTTACCAATAAATTCTTTAAATGGAGGCTTCCACCAGCTTTACCTAAACATTACGCTACTAAAAGAATGTCCCAATTATAACCCAGCAAACAAGTTTGCAATATATATATATATATATATATATATATGTATGTATGTAAAGGGACAAGTCGAGATTCCAAAAAGTGCAAATCCGCTCCCATTGCATTGGGTGTCATGGGTCCCCACGACAGTGTCGTTGAGCTTAAGCAAAACAATGAGTAATGATATGCAGCCATTATGCTGCTGCCTTTTCCCTCTTCCTCTCGGTGTTTGGAATTCCATTAAAAAAATAATTTTATATAAGTTGAGGTAAGTATGTGAGAGGGGTTTTATCTTAATTTACGTAAACGTGATTGTCAAACATGCACAAACTCGATACCACACTCCTTTTTTTATGAATAGTATGAATTCAAGGCAGCTCATATTTAATGCGTGATAGTAGCGTCTTCAATAAGAAAATAGGTAGTTTAGTAAAAAGGATTATACTTGACGGACTAATGTTCATATTCCCAGTGAAAGACACTTATATTTAATGCCTCGTGACATCTCAATATGATTACTTTCAGTAGAACAATGCATGCACTCTAAAAGAGGCAAAAACAAAAGAAAAGAGACAGATAGAAGGTTTTGATCCAACTCTTCGGTATCTGTTGGAGGTGAAATGGGAAGTGAAACACACTCATATGATATAAGCTATCTATTAATTAGTCCATATAAAAAGATCCGTATCATCAATGATCATTTCACTTGAGAGCATGTTAATTAATTACAATGAATGAATGTTGTCTCCCAAGTGATGAAGTTACCATCTTCAACTTGCATGGACCAAACCTGTTCTGAGGGGAGCTCACAGGTTGGTGATATATATACCATGATGATGTCCGATTTGCAGCAAGAAACACAAAACGTCAACTTTGAACCAAACATGATTTATTGTACCAACAAAAGCCAAACATGGAGAGTACATGTGTTTCATATTTCCTTGTTTTAGGAGAACCACATGGCAAACAACTATAAGTGAGTTTCATTATGCTGATCTCTCACCTGCCTGCTCACTTAATATCATGCACAAATAATAGTGTTTCAATGTTGACTGCTCATCATAAATGGTCCATCATCTTTGTATCAATATGTTCTAATTTTTGAAAAGATGAATTTTAAATATAGTGGTGATTGATCTTTATTTGTTAATAAACTTATTTTCTCAAATTTTTATTATTTCCCTTTTTTGAGATATCGGTAAGGAGGGGAAATCAAGCACTGTAAAATCCTTTTAAAAGATGTAGAGAAAGACAGAAGAAAATAGTCAATGAAATTATATAGTATAATTAAAATCCTTTCAAACGATCCAAAGGAAGACAAAAGAAAATAGTCAACAAAATTAGAGAGTATAATTAATATCCTTTCAAAAGATGTGGAGAAAGATGGAAGAAAATAGTCAATTAAATTATAAAGTATAATGATACCATGTGATTCAATTTTATTTAGAATGGTATGATTTATTTATTGTTGCTATTGTCGTTTTATTATCTCCCTTCTGCTGTCCATCATGATCTATGAACACTTCTACAAAAAGTTTGCACCAAAAACAAAAACAAGATCAACAACATCCATAAGAAGGCACCGAACATCAGTCTAGTTGGCAAATTGCAAATATAAAAAATTTATTTTTAAACGATTTATAGGCACTTTTATAAACGTCTTTTGAGCTTAGAAGTATGACATAGCTCTAGTAAGCTGTCAAAACCTAACTCACTTAAACTTCTTTCTCGGAGAAAAAGCGAGATCAACGAGAATAACGGATGCCCATCCATCACTGGAAGTATTTTTAGCAGAGACCAGGTTTCAAACAATAAACCAGCTTAAGGATTCCAATGATAATTTAACATTCAATCCCCATTACAATGTGTACATGTACAAATTTAGAAAGGAAGAGGCCCATTTACCTGCCAGCCTATGAATATTGGGCCGGTCTTCAAAACTTCTCTCTGGATTGGGCCTACTTAGGATCATTGGGCCGTCTTGTTCGGTTTTGTCATCTTCAGTGGCCCAAAAATCCATCTTGTTGCACAGCGTCGAATTAGGTGGGATTGAATTGAACCGGGAAATATTAGAAGTATCAAGTCAAATCTCGTGTTTTATCTGTATAGTAACTTTTTTTCTTCCAGTTATTATAAATTTACAAAGAGACAATCAAGTAGTTTAAAATTGATTTCTTACACACACAAAAAACCCTAGATTTTGAATTCATTGTTATCTAAGCCCTAGTTTTTTAATCCCACGTTCGTTAATAGGGTTTCGGCGGCAGAGCCTTCAGTGAATTGAATAGAACAAAAAAAAAATTCGTAGTCAATCGACAAACTTCACTCAGTATAACTTTAATTGGCCATTTTCAAACAATACGGATCATTATAATAATTTAACATTTTAATCTACCTCACAATTTGTGCATGGACAAATTAAGAAAAATAAAATATATTATTCTATAAATATATTTTCAGTTGATGAATATTGTAGGCCCAGTGTTAAAGACCTGAATTCTTATGTAGAAACCTTAGATTTTGAAGTCATACTTATATATATATATATATATATCTCTCTCTCTAAACCTTAGTTCCCTTAATCCCATGTTCCGTAGTAGGTTCTCAGAAATTTCAATGGATAAATAAAATATAGGAGTTGTAAAAGATTTTTTTCCCCAATAAATGGTCTCACTTCATTTGATTTCTGAGAGGCCAAACTGCCGAAGTAAAGCTAGCTTTCTCATAGTCTAAAAGTTAATCTTATCGTATTGTTCAAATGGTTCAACCTTATCGTCATTATAAATGCAAAATGGTAGTTGTCTTAATGACCCACTTGGTAATTCATTGGCTCTTTTTTTTCCCTTATTTTATATTTCAAAGCAGTCAAACCAGTGTTGCGAATTTTTATGCTGATTACTGTAAATAGATGATAACGATATATTATCTTATAGATGAACTTTTGACACAGTCTATATAATAATATTCATGTTAAGGTTCGTTTGAGAAATATGATGATGCCAAGTGTGTTCATATAGATTGTGCTATACTTCTATCTTTTGATTAATATAAAGTTAATATTTAATGACATGACATATGTGGACCATTTTAATTGGGAAAAAAAGGAGAATGTGAAACAATGTGTTGATATGGATATTTTTAATTCTTCTTTTCCCTTCTAATTATCAATATATAGTTCACGTATAACTGTCGTTTTATTGCAGAACGAGTGTGGAGAAATTGTCAGCAAACCCATTGTGGCCACTATATCAGTTAAAAAAGGTTAAAAGTAAACATTAGATTTTTGTTAAACTAAATTTTTATAAAAGTATATGCAAATATAAATTACATTCTACTAATTAACTCTTAATTTCAATTTACAAAATATAGTAAAAAAGAGTCAAACTTGCAAATGTCAATCCAGTGTAAAGCCATCAGGTCAAAAAAAATCCAGTGTGAAGCCTAATAATTCTCTGTATCTCATTAGTATCCGAGAGGGGAAAGATTGGATCATACTTTATGGTGATAAATATTCATTGGATACCTAATCCAATATGTGAGTCAAAATTACCACAAATCCTTCCCTAGGTCAATGCTATAAATTAATTACTTTAATATGTACAGTATCTTTTTTTTTTTGGCCATGGAATATATGCAGTATCATAAATTTTATATTTTATACCATATTTTAACACGTGTGTGTGTGTGTGTGTGTGTGTGTGTAAGGTGGAGCATCTTTTGAGATACGTAGCTTGCATTATTATCAAATCTGTATTTGTTTGTTTATTTATCTATGAGTGACATCTCCTCATCACATGGTTACATGTGTTGTGTAACTAATTATAATTATGCTTCAATCATTTGAGCGTATTTTCTTGCGTGAGGCTCGGAGCCAAGGGAATCACACATACAAGTATCAGGTTAATTTTTTTTTTTTGTAGTTTCTTATTTGTATTTCTAAAAATATTGTATAATTTGCAGTTATCATCAATCATCCATCACTCCGTCAATAATGTGTGTGTGTGTGTGTGTAGAAGAAACTTATATTATTATCCGTAAATTATAAATGGTGCAACTCATTTATATTAAACTTCGTGATGCATAAAATCCTCATCTAATCTGCGAATGCGAAGTCACGTAATACCATTTTACATATTTTAAGGTTGTATGATAACTTTAACGAATAGAATTTAATCTACATCAATTATCCTTTTTGTTTTTCACTTTATGTTAATGTGCTTAAGAGTCATTTTTTTCGTGAGAAAAAACAATAATTAAAGCCCAGTTTTCTCCAAAAAATATTTTGGAAGGAGTCATGGGCATCATCAAGAAAATCGTACAGTAATATAACAAAATTTTTAAAAACTCATGCAATGTTAACAATTGATCATGGACACCTTCATTTTTTCCATCCACGTTGAGAACTCGTTTGAAAGTTCGTTTGAGGATGATTTTTAGAAATTTTGAGGTAAAACCTAAGTTTTAGATAATAAATTTTGGGAGAATAACTTTTACGGATTACTAGGCAAAACCTATGTTTATTAGCTTTTACAAAGTTCGAAGAAAAAAGTAAATAGAAAAGAGAACGAAAAAAAGGAAAAAGAAAATTTATTATAAGAGAGTGTGTGATTTGACAAAAAAATAGCATTTTTAAAACCTAAGTTTCAGACTTAAATTTTATTACAAAATCTATATTTTAAAGAACAAATAAATACTTGAATCAAACATAAGTTTTGTGTCAAAATCTAGATTTTACCATAAAATCTAGATTTAGGACTGTGATCCTAAACGAACCTTAATGTTAATTGTTAAGAAAGGGGCAACAATTTATTAATTTGAAAAAATTATACATTATGTTACTTAATATTTTTCAGGACAAAAATGCATTTTAAAAAAATCACATTAACTTAACGAATTGGGCTATAACATATGATGACAGTCCAATAAATCAAGTGGCATTAGTTGTCTATGACCAATTGTATATAGTGGGACTTGTTTTTCCCCTAAACAATAAGTGGATTATGCTGTATTCTGTCATACCTGAGCTGGAACCGTGTTGCAACTGATCATTGATATATATACTGTTGTTTCAGGATCTTCTTGACTAAGCAAAAACGGTGATAATAATAATACCAATAACATGGATATGCTACCCAATCCCGGGGTTTCCAATCCCTCCTCACCCACAACCACCAAAAAAGGGAATCGAAGGACCTTTCTTTTTTGGGGTAGGGAAATCATGATTGGGACGGTGGACACTGAAAAAAAAACACCGTCGAATTTCAAAGTAGCATCATCATGCACTATTTCAAATGGAGGTGGTAACAAAGGTCAACCCATCTTATGAACTTAAATATCCGTATGTATATGGGTTGAGATTTTTCAATATTTTTTCACCTATAATATTTTTTCAACTTGTACTTGGAATGTCTTTTTTTATTTTTTAATACCTAAAATAAAATATCATTTTTCATAAATTTAAATTATAAAAATACACTATAACTTAAATATAAAATATCTATTTTAAATTTTACATAAGACAACTTAAAAATATATAACACACTTTATAAAATTGAATTTAAGCTAAATATAAATCAATCAGATGATCAACAATCATTCAATATTAATTAGATTTACATTATGATTAAAAGCTGCCAACATATTATTTTATAAATCAATTTTAATTTTTTAAAAATTTAAAAAATAAAAAAATAGGTTGACGAGTTAATGCACGACAATTGTAGACTAGATAGGTTTGGATTAAAAAAACCAACATCCAAACTGACCTAATTTCAGCCAACCCAAGACGATAAGGTTGGCAAGTCCATACCACCATCTCTACTTTCAAAGGTGGCTGCTTCTATGCAAATCTTATGGCTATCTTTGCATCCCTAGCTCATTTTATCATTGAGTGGTCCTTTAGGGGCCTTAGATGATGATCCAAGTTGTTTCCCTCTTGATGATGGAAGCTAAGCGTATCCCCATTGTCTCATCGGCCAACCTTGACCTCTGTTATTTTAAGGTCATTGATGTTAAGGTAATAGTTATGAATGGCCATCGACTCTCGTTAAAGGGTAAAAGAATACAACCTATCATGGGACGTACAACGCATGCATTTCAAGCTAGAAAGCACCATAAAGATCAACCAGCGAGGGTTTGGACCAATACAAGAAATCAGTAACCTATGTATAAGGTAATAGGAATTCTTTGAGTGGCTTCGTTCCATACCTCATTTCATAGGGAACTTCAAAGAGATTCTATTTTATTATAGTTCGTCCTTATGCTAATTCCATTTAATATCCCTTTCGGTATTCAAGGAGATTTGTATCTTATATATAAATCACATCACTGAGTTTTTTTTTTAATATGAATGCATATATACTTTTAAGTTTTATCCCATTTTAGATTTTATATACTTGATATGTAATATACAGTAAACAAGATTAATGTTGAAAAAATTATTAGATTTAATTAAGATGAAGTTAATGAAATTTAATGTTTTCCTTATTTACATTGATTACAAAAAGTATTGCATAATGATAATTGAACATCGTCCACCGTTTTAAAATATAATAACTTTTCGATATAACCCGTACTTAACATATACATCATATGAGTACAAAATACACATAATAATATAAATGAATGGTAAGAATAGGTATTCACATAAAAAGATTTAATCACAACCTGCAGTTAAAAAAGCTTTTATCCATAAATAGGATAGAGGGCTATACTACTTTTATATAGTTTGTTTTTGAACGTTGTTTGTTTTTTTTTTCAAAGCAAAGTTGCCACAAGCCGTTGAAAATCGTCTTGGTTTGGACCACAAAAATATCAGTCTGCGCTCTCTCTCTCTCTCTCTCTCTATATATATATATTCCACACACACAAGCGAGCTTCTCTTTTTGACTATCTATCTTTCTTCATAACGTTCAAACTCCAGGAAATGTGATCAAGTGGGAAACAATAAAACATATATTATATACAAATGGGTTAGTTGATCCATCGAAAGGGAAAGCTTATTATATCAATGTATTAATACATGTGAACATCTTCATCGTTACATTAATCATCGTTTGACATGTTCTGTGTCTAAAGTCAACAACCAATGAACTTTATAACCAATGAAGCACTGCCCACTGTGCTGGCAAAAAAAAAATACACCACAAATAAGATATTTTTTTCAACCTTGTCAATATGTTAGTATAGATATACATTATACTTCAATCTAAATCTTCTCCTAGTAAATTATAATATGGATACTTTTTTTAAAAAAGTTAGACAATCTAAATCTTTTTTCTTGTAAATTGTATTAGGGATAATATTTTTTTTAAAAAAAGTTCATTCCAACTTAAGGGCTTGTTTGGCAACCAATTCTAGAACTTAGGTTTGGTTTCAAAACCTAAGTTTTACCTTAAAACTAAAGTTTTGTCCAAGCAAAATTTTTTTCCCAAAATCTATTTTAGTTATAAAACATCAGTTTGAAACCTAAGTTTCCTCTTTCCTACTTTTTCTTTCTTTATCTTTCCTACCCACTTTTTTGCCTCAAAATCTGTAAAAGCTAATAACTTCCCAAACATAAATCACTTTTCAAAACCTAGGTTTTGCCTCGGAATCTGTAAAAGCTATTTTACAAAATATATTCTTCAAAATCTAGGTTTTACCTCAAAATCTGAAAAGGCTATTTTCAACCCTACATCCAAACAAACTTTTAGTAACTATTCTATATTATGAGTCAAGAATTTCTTCTATTAAGCCCCCTATGTTTAAATCCGGATGCAGTACTCTCACTGACACAAGTATAAAGCAAAATCTATATATGATTTTTTTATAAAGGAAACTAAAATTTTATTTCCAAACAAGGGTGTTATTGGAAACAAATGATAACCATACCTTAAAATTAGAATCAGGCCATATATTCATGGAGGAAAATACAAATTAAAATCAAAATTTGTAAACAAGGATGGAGGAAGTATTAAACTTTACATTTTGTGAAACATGTTACTACATATTTTTAATCTCTATTGTGTAACACCATCAATGATATTTAGCGGTGAATATTAGCTGCCGAGATTTACAGAAACAACAAGAGCATAAAATTGGGATATCATAATGAATATGTCAATATAAATGTGCCACCTATGATACATTAAAAAAAAAAAAGATAAGATTCATATGAAACATACCTGACAAGGAGTTGACGTAACATTCATCTGACAATATTGAAAAGTTACAATCATGTAATTAATTAATGGACGTTCAACAGTATTTTTGTGTAGTCTCATTCACATATTTATCTCGATTTATGTAAAAATATTTATCTACTATTTTTTCAAATCGGCACAATGTTTGCATGGTTTCAAACAACAAATAATTAAGGGGCACATTCGAATATACAGTATCACCTTAAAAATCCAAGCTAGCATGGGGGAATGAAGAAGACACAAGACTCCAAACATTAATTAAATACACAAATATTACAGCCTTTCAATTCTAATAAAGATTGTTAAAAGACCATACCAACATTTTATGGCTAAAAAAAAATAAGAAAAGTACATTTCAATATTTGTGAGGAAAATCTAATATTTAATATATACTATCAAGTATAAATGTACCAGTATTTGAGCCAGATTAATTAGCATAAAATCGATATATTAGATCTTTCAACATGATATTTTCCATTAATAGATTTAAAGGCAAAAATATTTGATCAATCCTTTAATTTGTTCATCATCAAAAGGCTTTTTTTAAAAAAAATAGATTTGATGTGGACTATAAAACAGAAATAAGGCAAGCCTTCTCAACAATAAATTGGTCTAGCGGCCAGTCTAGCAATGTAACGTTTAACTATGAGATTGTTTGGAAGCTATTTTGAAAATAGTGTTTATAGATTCTGAGGTAAAGTCTAGATTTTGGAGAATATATTTTAGAAAATAACTTTTACAGATTTCAAGGCAAAACCTAGATTTTGAAAAGTGATTTATCTTTGAGAAGAAAACAGCTTTTATGAATTCTGAGGCAAAAAAATGGGTAGAAAAAAGGAAAGAGAAAGAATGAAAAGTATGAAAGAGGAAAGAGAATAAAGGAAAAAAGTAGGAAAGAGGAAATAGAAAAAAGTAGGAAAAAGTATGAAATAGGTTTTAAAACCAAACACAGATAAAGTGATAGAGAATAAGCCCTATATCTCTTTAGGTTTGAAATTCGAGTATGAGATGAAGCACATGTATCGAAAGTGACATAATAGCCATAAACTTCAAATTAGATTAGTCTAATACTACCAAAGGTCGGGTAGTTTAGTGGTATGATATCTCCCAAATGGGAGGTTACAGGTTCAATTCCGCTGTTGTAACTTTAGACCGTTTGTATCTGCTCCTTTAAATTTTAAAAAAATATTAGTCTATAGCTTGCATTCATGATAATAAAATTAAAACAATTGGAAAGTATAAATAATTCAAAGTCACACACCTTAACTTCTGTGATAAATTAAAGATCGAGTGTACTTTAAGGGCTTGTTTGGAAACTAGGTTTGAAACTTAGGTTTCACAGATTCCGAAGTAAAACTTAGGTTTTGAAAAGTGATTTATATTTGAAAAATTATAGCTTTTACGGATTCCGAGGCAAAAAAGTAAGAAAGAGTGGGTAGGAAAGAGGAAAATAAGAAAGAGAAAGAGAGAAAAAGTAAGAAAGAGAAAAGAAAAAAAAAGTAGTAAAAAGAGAATATGAAAGAGAAAACCTAGGTTTTGAAACCTAGGTTTCCAAAATGGCTTCCAAACAAACCCTAAATATACGAGTCCAAGAATATTTTGGTATTTTCTTTTGAACGAAGACATAGCGTATATAGTACAGATGGTGTACTCATACCTGAGCACTTGACCATATTTGTGTATGTGTGTGTGTACAAGTCAGCCAAATTCTTTCCTTTTTCCAAAAAAATGTTATTTGTATGTTTAAAGATAATGTGCTTGTTTGTTGGAATATATGGGAAAGTCAAACACACGTTCAACAATATTTTTCTGTAAAAAAAAATAATCTCCTTCACATATTTACCTTGACTTACATAAAAGTATTTCTCTACCGTTTTTTAAACGAGGACAGTATGGACCCATATTCATTTTATTGGAAGACTAAAATTCCGTGACCTCCTGAACAACATATTATCGTTCAATGTTTGAAGAATATATCCACACAG
>JANTPZ010093543.1:0-11108 GCA_025593235.1 Vachellia pachyceras | reverse complement strand
AAAATACATTTTGGTTAAAAGTCATTCTCCTGTTGGTTTTCTAAAAAGGTCATATATTGTTTCAATCATGTGAGTTTATTATTTTTTTCCTTTCTCTATAGTCTCTATCCCTTTCCAACATGAAATTAAAATTAAAATATAGTTCAGTTAAAATTACTTAAAAACAATAAATGTGCAAGAGAAATGATTTTTTGTAAATATACTCTTATATATTTAGAGGATGAGCATGAGGGAGATAATGACCGGAGAAAATAGATTAGAGAGAATGATATGGATATATAATTAATTAGTGCAAAAATAAAAAAATGCATTAAATTTTTAAACATCACAAGTTGTTACTTGTACAAAGAACTGACATATGTAAGAGAATGTTGCATATAAAAAGAATAGGAGAAAGTATCATGCGTACAAACAAACTTATGGTTGAGTTGGTAGTGGCATCTGGAGTCAGTAAAACGGGTCAAACTCGTGGGTTGATGGCTGTAAAAAATTTAACCCACCAAAATATGGGCTGCACGATCTCAACCCACATAACTACGGGTTATACGGTTCAACCTAGCTTGTAACCCGAGGGTTAGCCCATATTACTTGTTAGAAGAGGCAAAAGCTCTTTATTACACTCCAAACCTTGAAAAAGCTAGTGCCAAGCCCAAGGTTGCTTACGATCCCTTTGATAATTCCAAAAACAATACTGATGACGTGGCTTTTCTCAACATTTGTTTTTCAATCAAGTGGCCAATGACAGCTTAAAAGTTCTTACGTGATGTCGTGATGGCCTCATAAGTCTCACCCATACCCTTTATAAATACCAAATGGCCAACTTTGTTCACTTATGCCTTGAATTAGTGTGTGTCCACTTCGTTGAGCAGCGTTACTTTCTTGAATTTATTATCAATAAATCGTTAAATTAATTAGCTTATTGTCTCAATGAAGCGGTAGCGTCCTGGCTTTTCTCAACATTTTTAATTTTTAATTAGGTTTTTCAATTTGAAAAACCAAAGTCACTGTCTTGTGTGTGTGTGTGTCTATATAATCTCACAAGTATTATATACAAACACTTGTAACAGCATATTTTGAGCAGCTAGCTTATGAAATTAAGGGGCATGGATGATGGGTCATTATTAATATGGCTTCTTAAACTTTCATACGCGAGTGTTTTACTACAAGCTGTGGGTATTATTGTTATTAGCCACTTGGCTTCTGCTGCTGCTTCTTCTTCTTCTTCAAGAGATGACATATTGTTGGATCCATTGGAGTTAGAGAAGTTTGTAGATGAGGTTCCTGATATGCCCAGAATCCTTGGCTATGAGCTCCTAAATGGATCCCCCAAACCCAAGTCTCTCCATATTGGCATGTTCCAAAAGAACTGGGTATCTGTTTTTTTTTATTCTCATAATATATTCTTTTTTTTTTTACTAAAATGATATATAGTATGATACATAGGATCTTGCTGATTACTTCCTTAAACCATAGTTTCTCACACAACTTTCAAAAATCAAAACTTTTTCCTTAAACCAGGTGTTGATTTAGAAAGAATACCTTGGATTTTTGGTCTTCTGATCTAACCCTTCACAGACATACATTCGAGTAGAGAGTCACTCAGTATTCTGACTATGGTTTCATAGCAAATGACACAGAAGGAAGATATATATATATATAGAGAGAGAGAGAGAGAGAGTTTTGGTTGCAAAGGGAGGGAGATATAATGAACTGACACAAACTAATGCTCCCTCTGCAACTAATCTGTGTGTGTCTTTAACCAGTGTCATTTGCTGTGAAACCATAGTTAGAGTGCGATTGACTCTACTAGTTTAGGTGAGTTCAATATCAGAAACCAATAATCTAATTTATTGTATGTTTTCTAAATCAACAAATATGTTCATTACCTCTTTTACATCGCTACAAACACACTAAAAAGCTTAAGGAAAATTTACACTGTCCAAACTATAGCAATTTAATGTCAAATAGCCTCCAAGAAATTTTGAAATTTTCAGTCACACACTGGGACCAAAATGAAATAAAATTTTGTGGATGAAAAGATAGTGAAGCCCTTGGTTTTATTTTAAAAGGAAAGAAAGTTCAACCGTGGTTGGCTTCCGAACATTTAATTACACTTTTATTCCAAGGGTGTACCGAAATTTCAGAATTTCATGGGGAGGCTATTTGACATTAAATTATTACAGTGGGACTGTGAAATTTTCCCAAAATCTTATGCGGGTCTATTCCCACTATTTTTCAAAGAAATGTATATACACATGTATTTACCCTTACTTTTCCATATTTACTATTTTTACCCTAACACCAAGCTTTTTGGTTGTATAGAAATTCCACAGGGACATTCCTCCGACGCCGGTTTTCTCTTATGGTTTAGACCAACACACTGCAACAGTCCCTGGTCCCACAATCGAGGCCCTCCATGGAGTTGACACGTACGTGACGTGGCAAAATCACCTCCCTTCAAATCACATCCTCCCATGGGACCCCACCATACCCATCGCCTCGCCCAGCTCCAAGAACTGTGTCCCCACGGTCGCTCACCTCCATGGTGGCATCGTGGAGCCCCAGAGCGACGGCAACCCTAAAGCTTGGTTCACCAATGGCTTCAACGAAACGGGACCCACTTGGGCCAAGAAGACATATCACTACCCCAACAGTCAACAGCCTGGAAACCTATGGTACCATGATCATGCCCTTGGGTTGACCAGAGTCAACGTCGTTGCCGGCTTATTTGGGGCCTACATCATCCGCGACCCTCCGATCGAGGACCCTCTCGGCTTACCGCACGGCGACGCCTTTGATCGACCGTTGATGATCTTCGATCTGAGCTTTCGCATTAATGGTTCCTTATACATGAATTCCACTGGGAACCACCCCACCGTACATCCCCAATGGCAGCCATTTTACCATGCTGATTTCATCACGGTGAATGGGAAGGTCTGGCCACGCATGACAGTACGGCGTCGTAGGTACAGATTCCGGATAATCAACACTAGCAACGATCGGTTCTATAGACTGTTCTTCACCAACGGCTTGCAGTTCACCCACGTGGCGTCGGATTCCGCGTACATCCAACAGCCGTTGACGACGGAGGACGTCTTGGTGGGGCCATCTGAGATCACAGATACGATCGTTGACTTTTCCCGGTCAAAGGATGACACCGTTATCTTAGCCAACAATGCTCCGGCTCACTTCCCGTTCGGTGATCCGGTGGATGAATCTACCAGCAAGGTGATAAAATTCTTCATACAACCTGATCCAGAAGCCGACACGTCACGCATTCCGATGAAGTTGATAGAATACCCTGAACCAGATTTATCCAGTGTGTCGCACACAAGGTACATCACGATGATGGGATACGGCGGAGCAGGGAAGGGGAACCCGACTCACTTGTACCTGAACGCGAAACCTTTTGGGTCGCCGGCGGCGGAAACCCCACAGGTGGGGTCCACGGAGGTGTGGTATGTGATCAACCTGACGAAGGCTAATCATCCATTTCACATCCATTTGGGGCTGTTCAAGGTGCTGGATCAGACGGAGCTGGTTGATTTCGGGGAGCTCAACGAATGTGCGAGGGAGCACGATGACGTGGCTGAGTGCCACGTGGAGGACTATGCACGTGGCGAGAAACTGGAGGTGCCGGCTCATGAGAGAGGGTGGAAGGTCGTGTACAAGATGGCACCCATGTCTGTGACGAAGGTTGCGGTGAAGTTTGGTTACATACACACGAATGCATCTTATGAGTTTGATGCAACTGCGGAACCTGGTTACGTTTATCATTGTCATGTAAGTCTTTGTTGCTATCCTCTATTTTATTTTAATTTGTTTCAGCTTATTTATAGGTAAATAAAAACGAAAATATCCTCGCATAACAGATACGCAAATTTAAATTCAGGATTATGAAATGATCTAATGATTTAAGGTTAGTTTAAAAGTCCGATGGAAAATAGCTTTTACGGAGTTGATCAAGGCAAAATTTGGAAAATAGATTTTGAGAGAATAGCTTTTACGAAGTCCGGGGTAAAATCTAGGTTTTGAAAAGGTGATTGTGTTCAGGAAATTATTGGTTTTTATGGAGTTTGAGGCAAAAAGTAAGTAGGAAAGAGAAAGAAACAGAAAAGAGGAAAGGGAAAATTTTTATAAGAGAATGTGATTTAACAAGAAAATAATTTTTCCAAGACTGAGGTTTTGTTACAAAACCTAAGTTTTGAAAAAATTTGAGTATTTGTATAAAACTTAGGTTTATAAAAGAGGATTCAAACAAGCCTTTTATTGATTGCTCGGATATCTGGTAATAAGATTCATAAAAGATGTCAATAGATGTTGATTCATAAAAAGAAAAAGATAGGGAAATTTTTTCTAAGGTCACAAATAAGAAACTTATTTACGAAAAGGTTCCATGGATAAAAATATTTATTCTGAGGTCCCAAGCGCTGGTGTTGACAACAAGAGGTCCTTATATCAATAACAACATGCACCGGTGTTGACAACACCATGTGCTGATAATGACAAACCCATACGTTGGTGTTGACAACACCATGCGCTGATATTGACAACATGAGGTCCTGATAAAGGGTGTATTGGGACCTCAAAATAAATATTTTCATCCATGGAACCTTTTTGTAAATAAGTTTCTTATTTGGGACCTCAGAATAAATTACCCAAAAGATAACTACTTCACCATGAAATTGAATAATAGAATAGTTTCTAGGGACTTCATATGGTGATTAGGTTTTTTTTATATCTGAATTGAGATTTGCATATTTGGAGATATTTTTTTGTCTTTATTCTTTAATGAAAATAATAAACATATATAGATTGGCGACTATCATCTGCATTAATTGTGTGTTAACTTGGCAATGCTTTAATTTGCAGATGTTAAACCATGAAGACAATGAGATGATGAGGCCTTTTAAATTGATAAAAGGAGGTCAGCAAAAGCATGGATGTGGTTATATACAGATATAAAAACCATTCCTTTCACTTAATAAAAAAATGAGTTGTATCATTTATATGAAAAAAATATATATGAAATACCCCATTATCTATCTACTGAATGGTGTAATAATTGTCTAATTAATGCAATAATATCTTTTTTGTTATGAAATTATATGTAGGTGTGGATGTCTATAAAGTGCTTTGGATTCTTAAGATTCTCCCTCTCAATACCAAATTCCATAACCTCCCATCATTTATTATTCCCCATGCTTAATGTCATACATCCCATAACCTCCTCATCAATGGTTTGTGAAGAGTTTCATATGGTTAATGCCATTATGTTTGCCTTCATTTCTTTGTAACTCTATGTGTACACTTTAATAGTTGTGATCATATAAATAGAGGTAATGTACAAGATATTGGGATACATGTAATGAAATGAAAGATAGTTCCTCTTTATTCTCCCTATCATCTTTCTTTCTTCTTCTACTACTCTCTTATATTTTTCATATATACTTTCTTGCTTCCTCTCTCAATTTCCTCTTCTACCATTCTCTTCTTCTACTATCCAACTCTTTCATTTCATAACACATTATTAGCACGAGGCTCTGCTAAGGGAGTATTTTCTTATTGTTGTCTTAACATTTTTTTCTCCTATAATCTTTTATCTTATGTCTATATAATCTATCAATAATAATCTTAGCCTTCATATGAAATTGAAGGTGACACTTTTTACAGATTGTTTTATACATCGGGTTTCATGGCTATGATTGGAGATTATTTTCATTATGATATCTTATTCTAATCCTCTTTACAAGTTATTTATATTGTTTTTAATATATAAGCAATATTTGATACCTTAATTTTTGTTGTAATATTCTTCTTTATATTATGTTCCCGTAATTATTATTTGCATTGTTTTTATTTTTTTTCATTGTTCTTATATTTTATATTTCCCCATCTTTACTTTCAATTCCAATTTATTTTTCATTCTTTTTCTTTATTATTCATTTCATTATGGTTATACTCAAATCACTATCACTTATACATATGTATATCACTCTATTGTTCACTTTATTGTTAATCTTGTTTATTATTTTCTTTATACCTGTTATTTATATTGTGCTATTTATTTATATTATTACATCTATACATGTTTATTTATTTATTGTGCGCGCACACATATATATACCACATCTATTTATTGTTTATTACATATTTATATACACATTTATTTATATTGACACACACACATATATTTCCCTATCTCCCTGTATATATTGTCATCCCCATTTATGAATATTTATTTCATGTTGTTATATTATATTATTTATCCACGCTTCATTTATTTATTTGATATTTATATTTTGTTATTTTAATACATTTATATATTAAGTTGTTTCATTTTATTTACATTTCATTTATTTATATTATTTTATTTTATCTTTTCATTTTCTTTTATTATCATTTTGTTTATATATGTTATTTATTTACTTTTATTTATTTATTGTTATTATAATTTACATGTTCATTATCTTTTACTTTCCGTCTCTATTTATATTTCATTTTTTCCCTTCATTTTCTTTTTGTTATCTCTTATTATGTTATTATTGTTTATATTCATTTATGAATTTAAATTTACCAAATTTATTTCATTATAGTATTATTTTGGCTAGTAGCCAAGATATTTC
Source organism: Vachellia pachyceras (assembly GCA_025593235.1). NCBI lineage: Eukaryota > Viridiplantae > Streptophyta > Magnoliopsida > Fabales > Fabaceae > Vachellia > Vachellia pachyceras. The sequence goes on along the minus strand of JANTPZ010093543.1, from coordinate 4,482 downwards.
TATAATTGTGATTGAATGACATGAAGGCACATCACTATTATAATAGTTCTTTTACAGAAGAACACTATGGATACTTGCAAATGACAAGAAAAAATTGTGCCATTTGAATAATAAAATTGCTACAAATATCAAAGCCACAAAGGCTTAATGTCAAGCATCAAAATTTGGTAGCTTATAAAGATTTTATCTTTGGTCAGGAAGACCAATGCTTGAAAGAAGTGATGATGCACTATTGAAATACAAAAGGATGATGGTCATGATCATATTATTGGATTGATTGACAATTGAAAGTTAAGCATTTTAATGGCATCAAAATTATGAGAAAATGTTACAAAATCATGGGAATTCATATAGAAAAATACATATCAATTTATTGGAAAAGGTTAAATTGGTTGGTTATGAAACCATCAATAACCATGTAATTTATATTATTATATAATAATATATGTTAGTTCCTGAAGAATTATCTACTACAGAATTAATATAGTTCTTAAAGAACTATATGTTACAAAATGATGTAGTTTATGAAGAACTAATAAGGAACTCTATGTTACAAAATTGATATAGTCCATGAAGAACTAGTTTAGTTCATAAAGAACTAATATAAATTTTTTAATTTATGGGCGAAAATAGAATGCATGATGAAAAATATGTCCCATAAATCTATATTAGAGTTTTTGTTCACTCAAAAGTCTAAAGATGATATCCCAATTTGATTGAAATCCAAAATTGTATAAAAGTCATGAGATATAAAGACTTTAAGTGAAATAGACTGAATAAGAAAAGTATGTTTATATGACTCACATTTGAGGGGGAGATCATTATAATATAAATGTAAGCTAATTTATTATATATTTATATTTATGAGGGGGAGATTGTTAAGCCTTTTGATCTCCCAAAATAGATGTTAGATCTCCCAAAATGGATGTCATGTTAAATTTCATATTGATATTTTAAATCAATATGTTATGAAAATTGAAACGTTGTTATAGTAAACCGGAAGTTTACTAATCTAGACAAAGTTATTGTTGGCATGACTTGTTTGATCATCCAAGTCATATATAAGATGCAATATAATGCCAAAGATGATATATTAACATCTATTGAAGAGTTAGAAGATTCTTCATGAATAGTCATCACATTATATATAATTCAAAGGTTATCATGTGATGCTTGTTCTCAATAGAATATGGATCATGAAAAGATCATTGGTCATGATTTGAAATGGATCTCTACATTTCTGGAAATATATTCTTATATGGGCCCATTCGAAAAGCAAGTAAACCGTTTAAGTATTCAATAAGTTTGATAGATGCATCTATAATATGGTTACATGTGTGATTATTAGTAGTTTGCAAGATTGTTTGAATAAATCATTATGTTCATGAGTGCACATTTTCCAGATTATACGATCCATAATCATTTTTAAAGCCCCCATATTTAGTTTGATCAATGATTATGAGAACAAGATTATTATTTCAGTGTTGGTATATCTGATTTGATATATTACATCACTTATACATATTAAGCCAACAAAATTCTCCCAGTAAAATTGGCTTTTGTTCAAGAGTTAGATATTTTCCATCTTAAATGTTTGAATGTGCAATGTTTATTCTTATTGATCTATAATAATGCAAATAGATGGAAAGTTGAGATAAATGGGAAAGATTCTCCTCCTTAGTTATATCTAAATGAAACAAATTATGTTTCTAAAAGAGAAAATGGATTTATGAGGCTTGTACTGCATTATTAGTTTATTATCATTTGATAGAGTTTTCCCACATGAAAGGGAGAAATTGAGTAATTGGAAAAGAAAACACATTGAATACATTATTACTGTCAAATATAGATCCTCAAGTAAAAGAGTATGAACCAGAAGTTCATCGAATATTGCATTCATGAGATATTGTAAAAATATCTGTCAGATCGAATTATTTATATAAATGAGAATTACTAATTCTCATATTCCATCTGAAAATTCTCCAATTAGTATAAATCAAAATGAGACATGCCTGAAGCATGATAAACAATCGGTTCCGAATATACTTTGGATAAAGAAGAGCATATAATTAAGATGATCACATTGAGGAGGTTGATACTCTAGAAGAGGCCAAGACATAACTAGTTATAAAACTTCAAGAGAGGTTCATACACCTGAAAGGTAATATTGAGATTTTCATAAATTATGTCGCAATGAGAAAAATGGAACCGAAAAGGGAAAAATATGTCGACAACAATTTTAATAATAATATCACGTGATCAAATAAGGATCTTATATGTTAATCTGTCATAAAAGGATAACAGAAAGGTGATTGGCCACAAAAAAGGAAAAAGGAAAAGGTGAAATAAAATATGATTGCATCATTTCGATATGTGAGAATTATGGACCAATAGTTCAAATGCATGAAATAAAGTTGTTTTGAGACATATGAACATTTATGTGAAAATACATGTTTTCACAATGGTATGATGATTATGATGAGGTATACTAATTTGTGGTGGATGAAAAATAATTTCTAGCTAGTTCGGAAGGAAATGAACACAAAATATGCCTATATTGGATATTATTATAGCCTAAATATATGGCTCAATGTATGTGAAATTTACATAAAAATCCTTGAAGGTTCTAACATGTTAGAAACATGTTTAAGAAAATCATTATTTATATGAAATGTTATATGGACTAAAATAATCTAAGCATATATACATTATTCAAAATGATATTAAAAAAATAGTAAATGTTGCATCTTATTTTGAAAGTCATGATTTTTGCTTGATATTTTCTTTACAAAATTGAATTAATGGAATAGAAGTCCCTTAGATCTATTCCATGTTAATTCACATGATTTGTTGATATTTGTGTTATATTTTTATTATAAAAATTAGATTTTTGTATGTATACAAATGGATAGTGAAACTGAGAATTCATGCAATAAATTAGCATTTCCGAAAGGGATACTAGAGACTTGATGAATATGCTTTAAAGATATTACATGATGATAATGTGCCATGCATAATTCAGCTAAAAGGAATTTATGCTCTAAAAGGCATTGGAAATTATCTTTTTGATGAGAATTCATTATACTATATTAAGATAAAAAGATAAAAAGTGACAGTGTTATCATAAGGAGAGGTAAAAGTGATACCATTTCCAGGGGGAGAAAATATCGTACTGTACTCTTTTTTCCTTAACCAGATTTTTTCCCACTGGGTTTTCCTGGTAAGGTTTCTAATGAGCAGCTTCAATATATATTGTGTACTCTTTTTCCTTCACTAGGTTCACTACTAGAAAAATTAGATTTAGCGACGGAATTAGCGACGGAAAAAGCAGATTTAGCGACGGAAAAAGTCCGTCGCTAAAAAAAGGGTCGCTAAATTTAGCGACGGAATTAGCGACGGAACTTTTCCCTCGCTAATTAGCGACGGACTAATTAGCGAGGAATTTAGCGATGGATTTAGTGACGGAAAGTTCCGTCGCTAAATTTGACAATTCCATTATTAAATAGGTTATATTTCGTCGCTAAATTTGACAATTCCGTCGCTAAATAGATTATATTCCGTCACTAAATTTGACAATTCCGTTGTTAAATGCATTATATTCTATTGCTAAATTTAACAATTCTTATATTGCATCGCTAAATTTGACAATTTCATCGCGAAATGGACAATTATATGGATTTAACAATTCCATCGCTAAATGCTTCACTGATTATAAATATGAATCAACTACGCATTTACAAAAATATTTTATAAACAAATATTGTTTAATTACACAATTGACCCAAAAAACAAATTTTAAATAATAATATCAAGTATATGCACACATTCTAATGTATGATACAAGTCTTCTAAGTTAAAAAAATACATAATTATAATGTATCCTTCCTTTTCTCCCTCCCTGTCTCCTTCCCCCTTCATTGTTATACATCACCATTTTGACTCAAGATCTTCACTTCTGGGTCACGAATTCTTCTTCACATAGCTCATCGCATTGGATAGAACTAACCTGCAACACAAAATTCCTCAAAATCTAATTTGCTGTATTGGATAGAACTAACCTGCAACATGCATTGTGATGGATTTACTTTCTAGAGAAGAAACAAAGGCTTTAGAAAATGCACTAAGTAGTTATGATCTCTCGGATGCTTACCATGATCGCGTAATCTAAGACCCATGGATCCTTTGTGGCCCCAGTAGAGCTCCTAGAAACGGCCTGCTAATAAGCATGTTAATGGCTTGAAAAGTATTGGAAAGGGAACAATAATTTTGGACAAGTGCAAATCCAAATGAAAAAATCCAAATAAAGCAAAACCAAGGAGATAAGTGAGGAAGGTGTGCTCTCTACCAGGCTCCTTAAAATACAACAAAACGGGTAAGAAAATTCAAACCAGCACTTGAGCATCCTCCCTGATTCTTAAGTTCTGTCCAGCTGGATTCAACAAGTCATTAACCACCTGAAAGACAAAAACAAATATTGAAGGA
>JANTPZ010093542.1:0-14088 GCA_025593235.1 Vachellia pachyceras | reverse complement strand
CAGATGACTAAATTGAGCAAGAGATACAACTGACCAACAGGAACAAGAAGCCATCTTTCAGAAGCTTCGGCAGAAGGGGTCTCAGCTTGCGACTGTGAAGCGTAAATAGCTCCTAGGCCGCTCTTGTCCTTTGCTTTGGGAGGACAAACTGAGAGAAATCCATTTGGAAAATTACTAATTGGAGAACTGAAGGCCACTGAAAAGGCATTGCAATGGGAGACGATTGGTGAAGAAGAAGCAGAGGAGGAAGAGTGATGAGATTTAGAAATGGTAGCTAGAGGAAGAGAGTGAAGTATAATTTCCATTAGAGCAAGAACTTGCCGCCTCAGGAACTACTATGGAACCTGCTTGCTGCGTATTGAATGGTTCGCGTCATCATCATCTTGTGAATGATCTGGCCAGTGAAAAAATTGCTTCTTCCAACCGTCCAATCTTGTCCGAATGTCGATCCACGTGTATTCAATTTTATTACAAGAAATAATAAAAAATAAAATTTAGGGAAACCCCAATGAATACCTATTCAATTAGGAAATCCAAAAAAATATCAAATGAATGAATACGTAAAAGGAAATATGATAAAATTAGGTTGAAATGACTAAATTTCCTATTAAATGACTAAATTGACGGATAACTTTTTGAAACTCAGTAACAACTTTTGTAATAATTTTAATAACATCCTCACTTGGGTAGGGATGCCCTCATTTTAAATTGATTAATAAAATTGTTTAATATATTGATTGCATTTGTAAATGAAGTGACAATTTATGTAATGATTTTAACAATTTACACTTGGATATGGATTTTTTAATTTTAAATTGGTTAATAATATTGCTGTAACATATTGACCACTTTGATAAATAAAGTGAGAATTTATATAATGATTTAAACAATATTTACACTTATGTGCGGATGTCTTCATTCTGAATTGGTTGACAATATTGATTAATATATTGATCAATTTTTTAAACTCAGTGACAATTTACGTAATGATTTTGACAACATTCACACGGATACCCTCATTTTTAGTTGGTTGACAATATTAATCAATATATTTACCATTTTTTTAATTCAATAATGCCGTATATGATGGTATTTTATTATTGAAGATTGGTTTGATTCTTTTTTAACTATTAAAATGACATTCATACACACTCTCTTATATGTCATTTTGCTTACTCATATGACACTTTTGAGATTTCCCCCCCTAAAATTTATAGATCATGTTTTTCTATGAATAATATTATACATTCATCCATCATAGAGCATCATAAACAGCATTGTCTAGTTAGAAAAATTCATGGAAATTTCATGAGTCAAGATGCCGGCGGAATGAACAATCATCTCTGCATTAATGCTCTATAATAATATTTCTCAAGAATTTATTTTCGGATTGCAAAAAAGTTTTGATATGATTCTTTTGTTCAAACCCGTTTCTAATTGATGTTATAATTTAGATTAACCGGATTTGATCAGCATAATTTTGTTCACATATTCCAACATTTTCAGTTATATTGAAAAAATAACCTTGCTTTCTCTTTAGCGAAAATAAAGTTAGAGAAAACTTTTGTAATAGTAAGATTTAACTTTAAAATTGTAATTAAATTGAATCTTTATGTAATAGAAATATAAATACCACTGTCCCCTTGAAAATAAAAACGGTGGGCTGGATGATAAAAAGGGACGAAGCAAAATGTTGGTCGTGAACTTCCTTTGTGGGTGGGACAAGAAATTAAGATATGTGGCGAACATTTAACGGCTGGACGAGGAACTGGATAAGAATCTCCAAAAGTGACCGGAAAAAAACAGATAAGCCATTCTTTCAAAATTTAATAAGCTCAAAATCTTGCTGTGGAGAAGATGATGTGACACCAATAAGTAACTCCTGCTCATGAAACCTGGCGACAGAGATGCATCCACTTATGATTCATTCACCTGCTAGCATGGATCTCTGATACTACTTGAAATTTTTGCCACAAATCACAATCTCAAACTCCTCACCCGTTCAGAACTACCTATCAGTTCCTAACTCGTACCCAAAATTCTACTATTTAGTACGCCTCAATCGTAATAACAAGCAGAAATAGGAAAACAGAACAAAGGTTTACCTTTGGACTCCGGAAAAGAGACATGATGAGGCGATAAAAAGGTGGCAAAGTGACTGCAGAACTGAAAAGAGAAAGTCCCATGTTCATATGAGAAAGCATTCCTATTTTTATTCTCTTTTCTATTCTCAATTTATATTGAATGAGCCACCAGGTGGAACTCTGATTCCAAATTTTTCCAATACCTAAAATGTTACATATAACAAATGTCTCTGGCAAAAAAAAAAAAGGAATACATATAACAAATGCATAATCAAATGATCAGGGATTTAATAAAAAGTGCCAACAACAACCATGAATATAAACATGTCTGTAAAGATTGAAACTCGTACAATTATTTACTCCGAATTTTAACTTGAAGACTCCAGTTAATTGTCCCCTCTGGCAAGGGAATGGACCTTGGTAAGAGCAGTGGCACCTCATATTCACCCACCTGTGATAAAGGCGTTGGAAGATGCAGGTTCTCAGGTGCAATGTTCACACAAAGCTGCCTAGCTACCTGAAAGTGCCACAAACACTAGATAAGAACAAGGAAACAACAGCTTCTTTCATATTTAAGAAAACACGGAGGAATACTGTGATTAATTTAGGACTTAAACAAAAAAAGCAACAAAGAACTTTAAAACTCAAACGTAAAGCTTAATGATCATAATAAACAAGTCTCAACAAAGAAATACAATAAAAACGTCCTGACAAGGCAACATTAATTTCAGGCAGAAAATAAGCTAGTAAATCAAGTTATAGCTGAGATCTCAGACCAAACACTAGTAAAAAGTTTTTCATATATTGTAAAACAACCAAACAAATTAAGCTTATGGGATGAGTCTAATTTTCTTCAAATTTGGGGATCTCACTGTGGCAAAAGAGAGAAAGAACAGGGAGTTGAAGATATCAGCTCACAACAATTTGAAATTTCGAAGGCAATTGCAGGTAACAATTATTTATGATATAGGTCGTTTCATATTTCGTATTGTCCCTAGTTTCTCCAATGAATAAGGGTAACGATGATACAGCATAGACACTTTATCAAAAATAGGTATGAATCGGAATCCAGGGCCAACCTTCCTATATTTCCAAATTCTAATAAAAGTACAAAATATCACAGCACTGATTGACTATATCATGAAAAATATGCTTAGCAGACTGTAATGTCATTTTCACAAATTAAATTATGAAGACAAACTACTACCTCAGCTACAATTTCATCTTTTATCACAGCTGAACGCAATTCCAGGGGATCATCTTTTTTTGAATGTGCCCGCGCTTTCTGGGCGTCAATGAACCTCCGCAAGACCTAGTATATTATAATATCCAACTCAGTATGAAAAGATATACATTTCCTAGTGACAAAAGAACAGTTCATCATCCCCATAATCACAAAGGATTATAACAAACATAAAGCAACTGTGATGGAAGGAAGAAAAATGATGGAAAACATGATAATAGACAGTCTCAATCAGTAATGAAAAACTCTGAAGGTTAAGCTACAAACCAGCTTAGCTTTAGTGAGACGTAGAGCCGCCTTTTCATATTCTCTCGACTTAACTTCTTTTGAATCATCGGATACTTTAACTTCTTCCTTTTCTTCTTCTTCACCAACGGGTTGATAAATCTGAACCATTAATATCAAGAAACTGCTAGTAAATGATTTCAAAAGAAAGCTAAGGAGCTTAGCTGCTTGAATACAGTTATCAATTAAAATGACAAAAATCAACTCAAAGTTCACTGCACCTAGGGGTTCACGTATATGCACTCATGCATAAAGCAATAACAACAAAATCTAAATATCTATGTATGACAGAAAATTGATAAGAAGTTGTACTAATATTCACAAGTCACATCTCATTTCTACCTAAAACCAATCTACAAGCGTCTACATAAGATGAGTTCCATATAGAATAACGAGTTTCTTTAACTTTTGTTGATGCAATTTACTTAATTTTGAATCTAAAAGGGTGAAAAGAAGAAGAAGCAAGCATGCCATTAAACAGTTGTCAGTACCGTAGGAAAAAGGCATAATATTTTTACTCTATGCTTCACAAAGGTACATGCACACACGAGGTCCAAAATAAGATTCACCAAAGACACATGAAAATCCAAACTAAATGAAGTGAACTACATAAATCACACAGTGCCATTGGGTTTTATTAGAAGAGATTAGAAAAGGGGAAAGAAAAGAAAACATGTTCTTTCTGACAGAAAATTAGGAACATATAGCAACTCATTTCAGAAGATTGTAAAAGGCACAGATCTGAAAGAGCAAAAGAGTATTCTTAATCAGCAATCCATATGCCAAGTACGTCAATAAATATTTGCATCAGATGACAATTATTTTCTCTCTTGTGTAATTTGATTAATATTTGTTTGGATCATTTCAAGCACACTAAAGTTCAATATTCATTATGAACGAATGGCTACATTTTAAAGCCCAGGATGCAAATATCAATTTACAATGATATTAGTTCAAGAAGAAGAAAACCTTGCGCTGTTCCCTGATAAGATAGGCAAACTTGTCAATATTTGGCACGGCAAGCAGCTTGGGCATTAGGTGGTTGCGAAAATATCCGGGAGCAACTTTCACTGTCTCACCCGCCTTTCCAAGCTTGTCTATATTCTAAAATTGAAGTTGCGACATCCACAGAAAAAGGGAGGATCACAAGTTAACTAAAAGAACAGTTTAATCGAATACAGGAATAAGAGGATCCAAGTATAGGATGTAAAGTGTATAACGCATTCACTTATCACATTATTATTGGAAATAAACACTTGTCATGCTTAATTAGAGAACCTTATAGTAAAGATGCGGGGAAAAACACAGTATGAGAATAAAGACTTCACCGTTGTGAGGATGACTTCCAGTTTCCTGTATCTAAGTCCTTGACAAGCGTATAGCAGTGGGTTAACCACAGTATGAGAAGAGCTCTTAGGGGAAGCATTTTTAAGAATATGCTGAAGAGCCTGTCTGCCATACGAAAGATAACCCATGAAGTTCCGCAGTATCAAAAGAAAAAACTACAACACCTTCCAAAGGAATTAGAGGATGTCAGTATGCAGCTCAAGTATTGGGCACATTTGAAGAAGTCAATCCAACTACGGCGACCATAGGAAAGATATCTCACCATGGACTTCGACAGCGGCCGGCAGAGGTAGACGGTGAGGGAGGCGAGAGGCGACGAGCGCGAGGCCTAAGGCAGAGTCGGAGGCCGGAACTGATTCCGTGCTGCACTGCTGCCTTTGAAAACCCTCCAAATTAACCTTTTTTTTAATTGTCATTGTTAGAAGGGAAAATGACCCATATAGTCCCTCGAAAGAAGTGATTTGATATTTAAAATTACAAAGTAATGATAGTTTCTGATGCATTTTTAACAAAATTTAAAGAAAATTACCTAAATACTTTTGTAATTATGATAAGACGTGTTAAGTTTTGGGCTTTTAGCAGAAGGGTTAAGGAGTTGAAAGATAAAAATTGTATTTTAATAAGGTCTTTTTAAACCGAACAAAATTAAGTATGGTGTAAAAAGCATACTTTTTAAATCGAATATGGGTCTCATTCTAAATCGATTATGCTCATTCTGAATCGAATATGTCTCATTATATCCATTCGAATGAGACTTTCTAAACCGTTTCCCCCCAACGGTTTAGAGAGTGGACTTTCTACAACTTTCTAAACCGTTGGGGGAAAAACGGTTTAGAAAGTCCGCATCCATCATTCGAATGAAATTAAAGCTTATTCGAATGAGTCTACCCTTTATAACGGTTTAGAAAGGTTAAACTTAAAAATGCTGTAACTTCCTCATTTCAGCTCCAAATTTGACAAATGACCTATCATTGGAAAACCCTTTGAGTTTAGTTCCAATGGAACAATTTTCAAGTCAATTGGACATCTAAGTTGAGAGATATGATAAAAAAACCGAAGATATATCTGGAATAAACGTATTCTTGACACATGTTAAGTTTTCTTATCATATCTCTCAAAATACTAATCCAATAACCGTGAAAATTATGCGATTAGAAACTAGACTCAAAGGTCTTTCTAATAATAGGTCATTTATCAAATTTGGAGCTGAAATAAGGAAGTTACAGCATTTTCAAATTTCACATTTCTAAACCGTTTATAAGGGTAGACTCATTCGAATGAGCTTTAATTTCATTCGAATGATGGATGTGGACTTTCTAAACCGTTTTCCCTCCAACGGTTTAGAAAGTGGACTTTCTACACCTTTGGAGGTGAATTTCTTAACCGTTGGGGTAAAACGGTTTAGAAAGTCCCATTCGAATGAATATAAGACAAATTCAAATGAATATAATAAGGCATATTCGATTCAGAATGAGACCCATATTCAATTTAGAAAGTATGCTTTCTACACCGAACTTAATTTTGTTCGGTTTAAAAAGACATTATTAAAATACAATTTTTATCTTTCAACTCTTTGACTCTCATACCAAAAGCCTAAAACTGAACACGTCTCATCATGATCACAGGGGCATTCAGGTAATTTCTTTTAGACTTTGCTAAAGACGCGTAAAGAACTATCATTATTCTGGGTTTTCAAATTTCGAATCACCTTTCTGGGATTCACTACTTTCTAGGTACTTTATGTATCATTTTTCCTTATTAATACTTAAAAGGGGTTAATAAAAAAAACTTAAGAGGGCGGAAAAGGCCCTCCAAATAATTTTTTCCCGTACTGGTTGTTACTTGTTAAATTAATATGCATTTGATTTGTAAAATTAATTAATTCATTAAGAATTGACTGTTAAAAGCTCTTTTGATTTGACTAATTTATTTCAGGAGGTTTTTGAATTAAGTGGGTAAGCACAGTTTTGCTTGAGGTTCTAGGCGGATTCTTTAATGGTCATACAAATTATCACCGGATAAAATAACTGAACTCAGTAATATCAAAATATTTCTAATGGAAATCTCAGGTACAAATACATTCAATAGGTTCAACAATATAAAAGGAGGTAAAAGAGGGCATAATCCAAGTCACAATGTGTGTTTAGGAATTCCATCGGAAGAAAGGAGTGAGAAATGAGTTTACGGATTCCGAGATATTTCACGGATTTCAAAATGCTTTTATGAAATTCGAGATACTTTTTACATATTTCGAGATACTTTTTATCTTAATTTACATCTCTGTTGGGAGGAAGTGATTATCAAACAAACACATTTATTTATTGTGTGGCTGGCCCAGCAGAAGGGGAACGCAGGAGGGGCATAAGAGACTTCCCACCATAACTAATCTTTTGCTTCTTATTTGCATTTGCAGCTGACTTGAACTTCCCTTTGGGCCTATCTCAGTGATCATTACATAATCAAATTCATGACCCGAGTTTTTACAAGTCCTCTCTGAGATAGATTGAGTAAGTTAAATAAGATAATCAATAGTTGGATCAAGTGGTAAGCGGCTTGTTCCAGCTTAAACAAGGTCTCGAGTTCGAGCCTTGTGTATGCAGCAGCCACCGTTGGGAGACTCACCCACCATGCCAGGTGCGCAACGCGGGTCGGATCCGGACGTAGTCGGAGCGAAGCTCCGGTGAACCGGGTGGGCAACCGAAAAAAAAAAGTTAAATAAGATAATCTATAGTACTTATACTTATTATTTTTTGAACTAATTTGTTATATTAAAGGCATGATGACAACCACCACAGCAAAATAAGGAAGCAATTAACTTAAATTATCTTCTTTTTTAGTTGGAATATTTTAAATTATCTTCAAGTGCAATATTACTCGTAGTCATTAGCATGTGAATTAAAATATCATCAAATTTTCTATCAAATGCTACAGGAGAATGAAAGTCAACTCTTATTATGACAAAATGATTACAAATAAAAATTATTTACGTTAAGGTGGACTTTTTTCACAGTTGGGTTAAAACTATAAGGGTTAAAAATGATTAATTTTCCCTTCATTTTTTCATTAGAGTTTATAAAAAAATTAATAGGGTTGACTTTTAAAATCAAAGTCAAATATGTATTGGCTGCTACTAACTATTACACAACGACGTCATGTAACTAATTATCCACGGCAATGAAGCAACTATCAAGGAGAAGCCAGATGGACTCTGGAGTAGTGCTAGGTGGACATTTGATAGGTATATCCAAAGAAGGAGTAACACGAGAAACCCACACCGCTACATTGACTATAAAACCCTATCATTCATTTCTGATCACCAGGAGAACGGAGTCACTTTTCACTGTCACCGTCGAGTGATAATGCCTACGACGATGATCTCGGTGAATGATGCTGTTCAAACTGTCCTAAATGCCTCTAAGCGTCTTCCTGCGGTCACTGTACCTCTACTTGATGCTTTGGGCAAGGTTTTGGCCGAAGATGTTCGCGCTCCCGATCCTTTGCCTCCTTACCCGGCTTCAGTGAAGGTCAACTTTATGTTTACCTGATTTCCCCCCTAATTCATCTAATTTTGCTGTTTTTCATTCATTATTTGTAGAACCAACAAGTGGGTGCTTGATATATTTTAGTTTAAGCCTCTAAATATTGCTTCAGAGCGCTCTCATCTGATGAAGATATGAACTCTATTCGTTATTGTTAGCTGAAGTTGCAATAATTATTTTATAATTTTATATATGTGGAGTTGGATGCTTTATATGTTTCGGTTATATTGTTTAATTTGACTGCTTTTTGCCTGTTCTTAATTCATTAATGGGAGAAGTGTTATGCATTCTGAGAAAGGTTGGTTTTTTTATGTGAAAAACTTGAAGAGTTTCATCATGGTCAATAGTATTTACTGCAGGATGGCTATGCAGTGGTTGCTGCCGATGGTCCGGGGGAATATACGGTAATTACTGAATCAAGAGCTGGGAACGATGGTGTTGGTGTAACTGTGACTCCTGGCACTGTGGCTTATGTAACAACTGGAGGTTTGTTCGTTCTGATGTGTATTGTGTTACAGTGCATGCCTCGTCCTGTTCCCAAATTCTGGATGGGAAAAAGATATTGAAGGAAGGAAATAATGTTATTCATGGGTAGCATGGGATACGTGAAACGATCCCATGGTACATGCAGTATCTCCTGAGTGTATAAGATCTAGCAATTATAGGGCCCAGAGCGTGGCTATTCATCGCTATAGAATAATTTTCTAGGCTCAAGCTTCTAAATCTGGATGAGGCTTCGCTGCTTGTTGGTTGACTGGATGATTTTCCTCTGTCTAGGTGAGATCTTTTTTTTTAGATTACTTTTCTAACATTTATTCTTTTGACTCAGGTCCAATACCAGATGGTGCTGATGCAGTTGTTCAGGTTGAGGACACTGAAAAGGTTGAGAATGCTTCATCTGAGACAAGGCGGGTGAGAATATTGGTGAAAACCGCCAAAGGCAATGATATACGCCCGGTGGTATGTTTGCTGATTGTGAAATCCCTTTTTCTTATTGGGCTTACTTATCGCTTTATGTTTTTATTGCCTGGTCACATTAAATTTATTTTTCTCTAATTTGAGCTGAACATATGAGAAATTGTTGACTTTATCTTGTGGCTCCGCTAATGGTCCTTATGTTATTCAAAATTCTGTCTGCAAGTCCCAATAGTTGAGCTTGTAGCGTCACAGATATCATTATTAAAAATCACATTAACCAACATCATGCAAGTTCTTGTACTTTTCTGGCTAATGACTGCAGAAACATAATTTTATACATGACTGATATTGGTTTTTCCTTTAAAGTGTTTATGTTAATTTTTTAACATCACAATTCCTAATCTTCTGTAAAAACAAATCGAAATTATTTTTGAATAAAGAAACAGCAATTTAATTATGAAGTAAGAGAGTTACATAAGAGGAGAATTTGACTTCCTCCAAAAGAACCTAAAAAATAAATAATAACAAAAGAAATTAAAACATCTTCATAGTAAAGCAGCTCAATCCCTTATCTAATTTTCCCCATTTTCTATTATCAGTTGTTAGCTTTTCATTTATGATTTCTTACAAATACGCCTGATGTATTTTCTATATTATGTGTCTGACGTACAAATGATTGCTATGTACATGAAAAATGAACTGTGATTTCTGAACATTATAAAATCATATGGAGCACATTGTAGGAATAAATACTAACATTATAAAACTGATCCATTGTAATTTGTAAATTTTTTTAACGCCTTTTTAAAAAAAACTAACCATCATTCACCATTTTGCTCTATTAGGTTATTTTTTGGTGTATTGAATTCTTAAGCTTGTCTATTAATTTGTTGGCAGGGTGTTGATATTCAGAAAGACGCCATGGTCTTGACATCTGGAGAAAGATTAGGTGCTTCAGAGATTGGCCTGCTTGCTACAGTTGGTGTGACAATGGTGAAGGTAACTTAAAACTTCTCTTCAGTGATATTAAGGAACTTGTGATTTTCTTTTGAACGGTTCCTGGATGCGGTAATTAAATAAGCATCTCCTGGATAAATGAGTTTGGTTTCTCTCATTGGGTGAGGATACCTTGAATTATCCTGTCATATGTTCATGTTCTAACATCGTGATCAGATGGTGGAATGATCAGTAACAATGGTTTTTTGCAGGTGTATCCTACCCCAACAGTTGCCGTGCTTTCTACAGGAGATGAGCTTGTAGAGCCAACTACTGGGAATCTGAGCAGGGGTCAGGTACATTTGTGGAGGAAAAAGATCTGCGTAATAGATTTCTTGGCTAAAGATTTAGAATACAACAAGCCTTATCCCATTAGATGCAGTTGACTACGTAGATTGCATTGCACTATTATGATCTATCAACAACCATTACATTAGATGAATTGTTAGCCAGAAGGTCTTGTTCAATAACTTCATTGAGTGGTCTCTGTGATCTTCCTCTATACCTTTTCAAAAGACTCTGTACTACCTGATCTTCCTTCTTCACTGGTGCCTCCAATGGCCTTCTTTGTACTTGTCCAAACCACCTTAAGTAATCCTAAGATTTAGAATATTTTTCTTAATTTATACTACATGGATTGTTGAGGAGACCAATAATTCTCTAGTGTAGGTGACAATGATGTTCTAAGATAAGTTCTTGTGGCATGTTCACTTGTGCTTTGTTAAAGGGGAAAAACACATTCAACACAGATTTACCAGATAAGATGACTTTTCCATACCCATGAAAGCTATTATTTTTAATGTGTGTGTTCTCTTTCAATGTGTATGTGTGAAGAATGCTGCTGAATTCAAAGAAAGCTACTTTATGTTCAGCATGCACTTTCTCAATGCAATTTTTTTTGTCGTTTGTGCGTGTGTGCTCTGCCCAACACCATCTGGTATGTTGGACAATACATGCTGCAATTAGTGTTTTTAATAAATATAGAATGAACGTGGAACAAGATACTCCTTGCCCAACATGTGTGTTTCTGCGTGTGTGGAGAATACTTTTGAACCCAAGAACGCTACTCAACATTTAGTGTGTAAGGGATTTGTGGCCTTTTTGAGGGATTGGAGACATTTGGCATGTTACTGAACTCCTCACAAAATATTTGGTATTTTAAACAATGTTGGTTTAGTCAACCATGTAAATAGATTTCAGACTATTAGACAATATGTACATGGCATTGCCAAGGCTATCAAAGTACTCTAGGGTGAGTGTTTTAAGGCTAAAATATGTTCTCTAAGTAGTCTGGTTATTAGATTTTTCAATTTATATTTCTTCCTCAAGCTAATTTATCAATTGAATCTTTGTACCCTTTATATTTTGATTGTCCAATCACCGTATTTTTGTTATCCATTTGTGGGCCTTTTGTCTGATTTGTGGCATATTTCTTAATATTGCTTGGTGATTTTAGTACTGAATGTAAGCTGATATAGAAGTTACGCAGATTAGGGACTCTAATCGTGCCATGCTACTGGCAGCCGCGACACAGCTTCAGTGTAATGTTCTAGACCTTGGTATTGCTAAGGATGATGAAGAAGGTCTGGAAAGGATCTTGGATGATGCTTTTGCTTCTGGAATTAATATTCTTCTAACTTCAGGAGGCGTTTCCATGGGAGACAAAGATTTCATCAAACCCTTGCTTGAGAAGCGGGGAAAAGTACATTTCAGTAAGGTTGGGTCATGGATGCAATCCTTATGCAATAGTTGGCAAGAATTTCAGAATCTTGAGATTTCTCTATCTAATGCTTTTACTGGTTAAGAGTATGTAAATATGCCATATTGATTTTAGTGTTCATCACTCTTTCAGGTGTGTCTTAAACCAGGGAAACCAATGGTTTTTGCGGAAATTGTCTTTGGATCAACAGAAAATAAAATTCTAGCTTTTGGATTACCTGGAAATCCTGTTAGCTCTCTAGTGTGTTTCCACCTCTTTGTGGTCCCTGTGATACGCAGCCTTGCAGGGTGGACTAACCCTCATCATCTGAGGTTTCATAATCCTCCAAAACTTCTGTTGGTGTATAACTGTTTATGTTTGACATTGAGGTAATGGCCTGTTTCCTTTCTCTTTGATTTATTCTTTTCATTTCTGTACAGTATACAAGCTCGGCTATGTCAACCAATAAAGACAGACCCGGCTCGGCCAGAATATCATCGAGCTGTTGTTACATGGACCGACAATGATGGGACTGGCTATCCTGGGTAAGTTGCAAGTGAATTTCTTTTCCTCGGTCTGGTACTATCTTCATATGGATCTTCTCTCTCCATTGTGTGTGAATTTTGTCATTTGTGGGAGGAGGGTTGTGGTAGGGTGGGGCAATGACTTACATTTGATACCTATAATTTAAGAAAGATGCATGTGATGAAATTTCCTTGACATGATAATGGTGTATAAAAATGCATTAGTAAAATAATGAAATGCTTGCTTGTGGCTCTTGAATTTCAGCTTTGTGGCTGAGAGTACTGGTCATCAGATGAGCAGTCGACTACTGAGTATGAAGTCAGCTAATGCATTGTTAGAGTTGCCGGCAACAGGCAGTATAATTTCAGCTGGGACCCTTGTATCAGCTATTGTAATTTCTGACCTAAAATCTGTGGCTCTTGGCGGGAATAATATGCCATCAAATTCAAATTCTGCTTTGCCAGGAAATAAATCACATAAGATGACTGTGGATAGGTCAAGTGATGCTGAATTTAGAGTTTCTGTTCTTACAGTAAGTGACACAGTTGCAATGGGGGCTGGACCTGATAGAAGGTATTGGTCTTTTTTTTAATATTTTATGAGGGTGCCTATACCGGCACACAGAGTAGGAGATCAGGACCAAATACTCTGTTGTAGCCTTCTCCAGCATGCTTTCTAATAGGCTGACCAGTTCAATTGATCGTCTTTAAGGGTTTGACCTAACATTCAACTACTCCTTTGGAGTAAGAAAGTCATTTTCCCCCAATCTTGTCTGATGAAGTAAAGGTTGTAGTTGCCTTGAGAACACTCCGCTAATGGCACACATATCGATTTTATTTTTCAAACTGCTTTATGATGATAAAGAAAGTTATTTTCAATTCATTTGGCTATCACATAGTATCAGTGTTAGGCATCAGAAGTTTATAAAAGGCTGTTTGGATTCTGAACAACTTTGTACTTTATCTGGCAAAGTGCATTAGAAATGCAGGTAATTTACATTGAATGCATCTATTGCAATACTTGAACCAATTGGAGATTTTTTCTTTTTATTTTTTTGTGGATATTAACTAAAGGAGTTATTTATTACTTCAGTGGTTTAACCCATCTGCTAGAAAATCTTAGATAATTTCTCCCACTATTTTCAAGCTTAATGGCATCGGGATACACCTTTTTGAATCATTATTTCAAAGAGGTCACAGATGTTGATGCCAAAGTAAAGGGCAAACTTGATATTAGTCAATTTCAAAGTGGATGTTGGAAGAACTGAATGTTTTGCTACAATCTCAAAGGAAAAATATTCAAGCAATTCAATTTAATTCCTGTCTGCTGTTCAGTTATTTTCTGACAGGAGAAGACATAGGTCATGTTGGTGTTTGCAAACTTCAATGTCCACTAATTCCTATGTATTTATACAGTGGTCCCAGGGCAGTTTCTGTTATTAATTCCTCTTCA
>JANTPZ010093540.1:0-18137 GCA_025593235.1 Vachellia pachyceras | reverse complement strand
TTAGTTAAAGATATAGGGACTTTGTTTCGTCTTGCTTATGGCTAAGTCAAAATTGTAAAGAGGACAATGTTAATTCTTCAAACTCTCCCAAAAAAAAAAAGATAGGTTGATTTTTTTAAAATTTTCTTTTTAATAATACGCATTAAAGCCCCTCCTTGATAAAAACCTACTTAAAAGTGATCTGAAATATAAAGTGGATGTAAATACAGTGCCAGTTTGGGAACATGGCAGTGGAGTGCTTTTATGCAAGTCGAGGTAAATATGTGAAGGAGATTATCTCGTCTTGCGGAAAAACACTGTTTTTTTTTCTCGTCCGGTTTCTGAAGCTTTGCCTCGACTAATCCGAACCCGACCCTTGTCGCGCCTGGAAATGGTGGTTGAGTCTCCCAACGGTGGCTACTGCATACACAAGGACTCGAACTCGAGACCTTGCTTAAGCTGGAACAAGTCGCTTACCACTTGATCCAATCAACCGTTGGTGTGGAAAAATACTGTTGAACATGCTGTAATTAGAGACCAAATAAAGCCCAAACTTCTTCCACTGGGTCATTTTATTGCACATTTATAACCAATTCACGTGTATCAACGAAAATGGTTGAGAACATTAAACTTACTGTAAAGGTGGATTGATATCCAATGTTCAATTCATTAACCATACTGCATTCTAACACCATACACTAAAACCTGTTATTTATATTGTTAATTTTTTTTCAAACCCCAGCAATTTTTCCTAAATGCGCTTTAGCTCCAACAATGAAAGCACGTTCAAAACTTCATTGCAATCAGACCGATACGAGCAAGACAGCGAAAGGCATGAGAACGTTTTTTTTTTTTTTTTCAGTTCTCTTTTCATTACCTGCTGAGTTTGTGAAACACATACCCCTATTTCATTATTTAAACACCAACATGTGTTTGATAATCCGTTAAGAGAACGATTTTACGGATTCTGAGATAAGTGTGTAAAAGAAGTTATATCTCGACTCACGTACAATGTGATTGCCAATTACTTCCCAAACACGCACTTCTACGATTCAAGGTCAAGCCACAAAGTTTGAACATGAAATAAGAATTTGTAACACTATCAATCTCTTCAACACCAAATTCTATCTCCATTATTCGGAAATCAGAAGTGACATTTGCACTGTGAAACACCAGACTGACATTAGCCTTGTTTGGAACAACGTTTCCAAAAGTCAAACACACATTCAATAGTGTTTTTCCGCAAAATAAAATAATCTCCTCCACATGTTTACCTCAATTTGCGTAAAAGTACTTCTCTACCGCATTTCCAAACGGGCACATGATCATTGTCTCCTAAAAATCTTTTTTTCTTTTTTTAATTCTCAGTTACCGTCATCCCATATTAATGTTTAAGGAACCTCCATGTAGAATGAATAATAAACTTAGGAGAAGTTTAAATATTTCGAACTGATGATGATAAATTTAAATATTTTAATTCTTTTATCAAATTTAGGGTAAGTTTTATATTATGAATATAGGATTAAGGTACATTTTTGTTCCTGAAGTTTTTTCGGATGGGCGTTTTCGTCTTGAAAGTTTTTTGTGGAACATTTTCGTTCTGGAAGTATAAAAACATAGCAATGTTGCCCTGATTAAATGAAGAGACAAAAAGACGTCCATCACGTAGGTGTCCACGTCACTCTTCCTCCAAGAAAAATTTTAGAGTAAAGTTGCTCATCCAAAAATACTTTCAAAACGAAAATGTACATCTTTCATAATAATATTATTACATATAGGTGTCCGCCACATAGGATGCTTTGCCTCTCTGTTTTATTAGGAAAACATTGCTACATTTTTATACTTTCAGGGTGGATACGCTATTCCGAAAAAACTTACAGGTGAAAATGTACATGAATACATACCATTCAGATGTGTTATTAATTTTTATCAAATGTTTGACTGTTCGACAACGTCACACACACACATATATATCTTTACAACTTTGACTATTTGTATTGGTCAAAACTATGTACTAATATACTAGTACTTGCTAAAGGATGCAAGCAATGGATACAAAATATCTTGGTCAAATCAATATATTAATGCCATCATGCAAATAAAATACCTTTGCATATATAATGCACAGAAGAACGCGTTTCATAATATAGAAAATATATAACAAATCACACTTTTTTTACTGAACATTTAACTTAGATTATGAATAAGAATGACTTTCTCTTTCAACTCTCATGCAGTTTTTATGAAAAAATTCTTTTAATATGGTCTTTTAGAATATATATACATGTATTTTAGCAAGATGAGGCATAGCATAAAACTATTTCATTGCATACCTTGATCTTAGCGAAGGAGGTTTTAACCACCTATTTTTTGTACAAAGATGTTTAGGTGAATTAAATCCCAAAGGTTTATCAGAGTTCGTATCTCCAGAATTAGATAACAGTTACAATGATACTTAACAAGATTGTCCACAACAAGAAGCAGCAGCTGGACTTTAACCACCCTTTGGGAGTCACCTCAATTAGATTTAACTGTGCTTGAATACGATACAATCATATAATTCTAAGAGTAATGCGGAAGGATTCCATTTGAAAAAAAGCAAGATGAGTTGTTTTTATGGGAACCAAATGATTTCTCCGTTGAAAAATCATTACACGGTTCAAAAATCATTACATGGTGCACACGGAAAAGTATACAAAGCCCGTAAAAAAGCACAACGGCCTACGTTAACATAAATTTCTGATCTCTCTAACGTGTGGTGTACATAGGAATTCTATTATCAATTAATCACTAAAATGATACATCAGCGGTCAGCCTCAGGATTATTCCTTTATTAAAGTTTAAACACCAAATATTAACCCCCACCCCAAAAAAAAATTAAACATAAAAGAAACTGTTAAGAGGGAGTACAGCAATGTACAGAATTTTCGGATTTACAAAGCTTGTAGAAGCAGTCGGATCTGCAGAAGAAACACATAATGGACGACAGCTACACCAAAATATCAGATTACGTGCCATTCAAGCCGCCAAAATGAGAGAGAGAGAGAGAGATTGTTCAGAGTGATAAAGCAGCAGCTGAAGGCAGAGAAGAATGGGACTTGATGGGAATGTGTTATGATGAAAACAAGATAGGGCCAGTCTCAGCAGTGTTGCAGGCATTGCCAAAACTAGTATGCCTGTTCATCTGGATGTCACGGGATGACTGAGTCCTTGCTTTTGCATATGGTGCAGCCCTTGCTGCAACACAAAATCAGAGACACAACAACGTAAGTACTCACTCCAACATCATAAACTTGATCTCTCAATACCTCTCAAGATGGTTTGACAAGACATGAAAACCGTGGTCACATGTCCCAAGGCTGGAGATCAAAATTTCAGATTAGTAGGTCTGACTGTCAAAATTCTCTAGTTAGGATTCCTGGGAAATCGATACTATAACCAAATGTCGGAACTCGCAGATATGATCAATATTTAATTTGATGTTAGATTATATAACACGGTGACTTCAGTATTACTATACATCCGTATGAAGTGAAACATGATGCCATGACATTGGTACCTCTTAAACCATACAGGGATGAAACATATGGATATGGTGTTTTGATAGTTGAAATCTCGCACAGATAATGAAACACCTTACCTGCCATTTGCTGAGCTCGGAGGATATTTTGCCGTCTTTTCCACCAACAAACAGAACAGGTTACAAGAATTAGAAATGCTAAAGAAGCTCCTAGACCGATGCCAATTATAGCACCCGCGGAAAGGTGAGATCCGCATGTAGGTAGTCCAGGGATACCGCACAGGCCAGCATTATCAGTAAAACTGCAGCAATGTATAAGGGTAGTAGTGCAGATTTAAAAACATTATCATACAGTAAGGAAAAAACAGAAGAAGAAAAAAAGAGCACAGGGAATAAATTGCACAAGCACATTTGAAGTTTCCAAACGAGTTTAAACCACTGATAACATACTTGAAGCTAGCTCTGTGCAGAAGTCTTCCTCCTAGAGTTGCAGGGACCCTTCCAGACAGTAAATTGCCGTTAAGATTCCTGCACGAAGACAAGTTAATACAAATTCTACATCATTTTCTTTTCTTATCTTTTCATTTTTTTAAAAACAATTTCCGATATATTTAAATGCAGGATGATCATACAGTCTCTGTAGCGATGTCAGCTGGCCAAGGCTTTCAGGAATCGATCCATTGAAAGAGTTGTAGGACAGGTCCCTGCATGAATACATCATGTTCAAAAATGCCATTAACATGGAAGCACTGAGTACACAATCGGAATGAAATAGATTACTCCTTTCAATAACCAAGATGGTGAAGGCCAGCTTCAACCGGTTCCTAGAAAAACAATGGAAAAAAAACTGAATTTCTCATTTCTCATCATTGTCATTTTGAAACCTCTTCAGCATTCTTAAATAATCCACAAGGATCTTTTGACCAAAAGAAAGCATCTTCCACCAGGATTAACTAATGAATCCTTGCAAATCAAGAGATGTTAAACTCCACTAACCTTTAACGAGTTAGATAAATGACTATAATTTTCCTTCTAATTTTTATGTAATTCCCAACCCTTAATTAGCTTTTTCAATCAGATCCATGTTTAATCCATGGATAATTCGCAATACTAAGGTAAAACTGTTACAAACACAGTACTCCATCTATTTCCTTCTTTTATTTCTTTTCTTGTTGGAAGGTCTTCAAACAGTAGATTTTAAAAGGTCATATATCCTCTAACAAATGCAAGAAAATGTATAACCAGCTTGTCTTGTGTGGAGGCATATCTTGTCCCTTAGATCTTGCTAATGTTTCAAATGGCAAGCAGACTTAAGCCAAAGCCTGATTGATGAAGCAGAACTGAAAATGGGATTGACTCTGCGTCATTTCCTAACTCAACTTTTCTTTTGAAGATAAGAATCACGTATTGCCATAGCAACTTCTCCTTTATAACAAAATATGCATATATGCCAACAAAAATTCTTGTTTATTTTGTTGAAAGATCTACCATATTTTCTTGATACATTACTAAAATGAAACATGAAACACTGGTATAATTTTTACTGGTCCACTTGACATGGATAGAGTTAAGCAAGACTGGTCACTACATAGTGAACTTTGTAGTAAAAAAAGTAAGAATGAACGACTGTTTGAGTTGAATTCCTTCGATGACCAACTACATGCATAACAAATGCCTTATCGTACGGTAGTGCACATAGGCAATATGGGTGTTATGTTGTATTAGCTGGATAGTAATAGTAATATTATTAGTAATTAGAGCTGGATCTAAATGTTTGCTAAGTAAACGTCCTGTAGTAAGAGTAGTTATAAACCCTGTAGACCATCCCCATGGGGGTGGTGAAGGGAGGGCCCCAATTGGTAGAAAAAACCCCGCAACTGCTTGGGGTTATCCTGCACTTGGAAGAAGTAGAAAAAGGAAAAAAATATAGAAATAATTTGATTCTTTGTCACCATAGTAAGTAGTAGAGTAGAGAAAATAGAATTTGTTTCTTCATGCCAAAAAAAAAGAAGAAGTAATGGACTGTGAGGGTGGGAGCTGGTTAATTGACTTAGGGGAAGCAAGTTCTGGCTGTAATTAACCAATGTGATAAGATAGCATTTTGGCAAGTCTGTGAATGATGATGAATAATCAAATATAACTGGCTAGTGAGTAGTGACTTTACCATATTGCACATCACTGTAACAATCAGCAAGAACTATCATACCAAATAAAAGATCGCTATTGCCTGGTCTCTGGATTTTAACCAAACTTATAAGCCCTAAATTATGCAGCTTAATTGAGATATAAGTAGGATGGTATGGGAATAAATTGGAAATTAGTTTAGGAAAAAGTCACAATATCTAATACCATAAAAAGAGAGATGTTGGATGGCAAAGAAGAAATATGCTGAATCATTATTAGAACATCATTATTTACTTCATATATTCACGAGTCATAACAACTCAGTCTTCAGTTGGTGTATCAATTACTGAGAGTTCATTCTAGAGATTCAAAACAACGGAAATAATTTCATAATAGGTGCACTTACAGCACTTGCAGTTTCCCTATTGCTCCAAGTGAGGATGGAATGGCCCCATGAATGCTGTTTCCACTCAAGTTCCTGCAATGCACATGTAAACAAACATCACAGATAGGCAAAGAAACCTTCTGGCTGTTTCTATCCCTTAACAATAAGGAGTTGAAAATAAGGAAAACAAATAAGGTTGCACAAATCAGGAAACTATCAAGAACTCACAAGATCTGGAGGTTATGTAGTCCAGATATATCTTTTGGCAAGAAACCCTTCAGCCCCTGGCTGTCAAGACCTCTGTCCATCAAAAGATCAAGCACCAATTAAAACAAAGATATTGACATTGAATAATCCAAATGACTTGCGTCTTAGTGGTAATTTCTAAGGTAAAATATGGAATTTCAGCTTGTCTTAGTGGTAGGGATTTGAGAGAGCAGAAGTTCTAAATTATCAGTGCAAGCGGATAAAGACACTTATAAAAAAAATTTGAAATATATCAATTAGATTTTGAATACTATTTCTCACGGTGTATAGAGGTACATGTGCATCATCTACTTCAACCCACTTATAAGTCTCATGCTAAAGAATTGATATTTGACTATCATACAACTATAACTAAAAGAAAACATTATGAGAAAACAAAAACAACTAAATAACTTCAAAGAAGGAATATCAAATAAAAGCTGAATTACAGTCAGATTGTCAAGAACCGCTTCATTACGAAAACCTTAAGCTGATAGGAAGTTCAAGGATACTTTTAGACAATATCTCCAAAACTGATGTAAAATAAAAGCCTAAACAAACGGAGAACATACAGTCCATCAATGACCCATTTGCCACTTTTTTTGTCTAATTGACAATCTGCTCCAGTCCAAGGATGTTGCTGAGGAACACATGGATCACCATTCCACCCAAACCTGGGGGGAAGCGCCAACGCCTTCTTCAATGATTGTAAAGCCCTAACTAGAGTAAAGTGATAGCAATCAGCTTTCAAGCTTACATACATTTTAGTTTACCAGAACAACATTTACTACTGTTAATAGTAAGTAAAATAAAAAAAGTATAACAGCCATCAGAAAATTACAGATGGGACAAGAGACAAAATACAGCACTCCTAAAAGTAGCAAAACTGAACACAGGATAGGGACTAAACCAGTTTCATATGGTTCTCTTCAAAGCAATATAACCCGAGTAACAAAGTATCATGAACTGGACAGGCTAATAGGGAAAAAAGGCCACAAAATGTATTATTTTGTATCAGGAACAGTAAATCATATTCCCCAGGCTTGCATGCATTGCTGGCATACCATAGTCATTTAAATTATCCGACAAACTGAAGTAAGTTTTTTCAGTCATAATAAATTCATAAGGATCAATATTCATCATGAAAGAATTGTAACTTGGAACATAATGTAAGAACACGACTTATACCAACACTTGGAAACATTGCTCTTTGTATGAAATATTAAAAGCAAAAAAGTGCCCTGTTGATTAAATTCTTGATTCTGGCGTAGGGAATGTTAGTATATAACAAAGCAAGGATCAGTATATGTACCTTCTTCTGATAATGTTTTTGACTCAACCATTATAATCTCAAATATCTCAATGGCACTGATGATGGCAAGACTACCTTCTTTTGGCTTCAAGGTTATTGTCAAAGTCCTCCCATTAACAGCAACAGTTGTATTAAGCACAAGGGCAGTATATCGATTACCACTCAATTGTATAATATCCACATCTTCAAAAGAAGTACCACCATTTATCATGATGTCAAACACTCTTTGCCCTGCACTGGTCACTGAATTATCAATCTCAGCAAAATGTAACCAAATAGAGTAGTTTCGGTTGGGATCCACATCCTTTGTATATGTTAATTTGGGCTGACTATCAGTGCTAACAAGTGCTGAGCGATAAAGAGTTTCAGGATAAAAGTTTGGGGGAAGTGAAGCCTGTTTGACCTTATTTTCAACAGATCTAGGTCTATCTGAATCCTGATCAAAACTTTTTATGTGTTCCCAAAATCTGTCCCCTCCCCAAGGATCCCCTCCATAATCGATGCCAAATTTCGACTGTCCAAAACCACAGCTCAGTCTTTTGACTGTTCTAAGTATTATCCCTTGACCCCACTGTGGGCCCAAATAATAGGCTTTATCATCAATTTGAAGAATCTCAATCGATAGGATTGCTGGGTCACCATGACCTGTGCTATGGAAACATATAGAGACAGTTCCGTCCATAAGAAAAACTACTGCTTCAGCAAATACTTGATCATCCTGATTTGTCCAGCCTGATTTTAAAGAATATATTTGGGTGCCATCAATTGTGACGTCAAATAGTGGTTCGCTGATAGCTCTAGATGTTGTAACAATTCCAAAGAAGATCCTGACTGAGTAGTGCCCTTTTGGCACTTTATGAATGTTGTAACAATTTGAAGGGCCTTCGGACAGGGGGAAGTAGCGGAGAGTTTTAAGAGGAGGACTAATGTAATTTTGACGAGATGCATTGCCAGGTATGCCACCTGTATATCCAAAGTCCTTATACCAGAGGGTATTGGTAGGTCTTGTCTGAACATTTTGACGAGCCCCACAGCTTATGCGCATGGCAAATGGCGCTGCAAATAATCCAACCAAATTAGAGAAAAGATGAAGGAAAAGAAGAACGTTCTAAGGAATAAGAACTCAAGGAGATCCACTCCATATCAAAATGGAATTCAATCGCATTTTAAGGATCACAGTTAATTGAACGGCGACCGGCTAAATGGAGTGGAAAGATAGAAACCCGAACTCAAAATCTCGAGCATCACCATCTTGAAGCGTTACCACATGTCCTAATAAACAAGAAAAGGAGATAAGGGCAGCCGGAGCTTACCTCTTCGCGCAAAACACGAAGTAAAAGCTGAGCAGAGGATGAGCATCCATGGCAGAAGAAATCTAAGCATTGTGGAAAGTGAATTCCTGCTTCTCTCTTATACTGCCTCCTCCTTTTTCTTACATCATATCTCTGCACTTCCTCCTTGCTTTTCTAGAGAGTGAGAGTGATGCTTGGTTAAATGCTTGGCCTTGTCTGAGCCCTGCACGGCTGCACTTTATGACACCGTTGAGAGTTTACTATTACTAAACTTTACGTAATTAGTTGTCCCGTGACTCCTCAACAAGGCTTAACACAGCCGGTTGCGCGTCAACTCTCCATTGTTAGGATTATTTATTATACAAAGATGCAATCTTTGATGAGAAATTTGCGTGGGTCTTCTTCGTTATCGCTCTGTGGTCCTACTTGCTGTCTGTTTTTGGGTTGTGAGATGACAGATAGCATGGCAGAGAACAATAGAAATTATTGTTATTCTATTACAATTAGTTTTTGAATTATTTAATTAAAATGTTAGTTAAAAATAAAAATGCAACTTATTTATCCAAAACACCCTTATTCATTGAGAGTGTGAGGGGTGGGTGGGAAAAAATTGAAAGAAACTTAGTCTTTAATATAAAATTTATTTGTTTTTTAAATTTAAAAAATTAGATAAATTATTTAAATGTGTTTATTTATATATCATTAGAATTATATATAACATTATATATTAGATAGATTAATTTAAAGAAAAATAGTAAAAATAAATCAATTATAGCTTTTCAATCTTAAAAAATGTAAATTAGCTATATGTTAAAGACTATATGTAGGTGGCATGATTAATCATTAGGTAAAAATAAAAAATTGGCCCAAAATTAGTTAAAGACAGCAACTATATAAAAATATAGCTTATTTTTTCAAAACAAATTTATTTCTAGAGATGATAGAATGAATGAAATCATGAAAGAAATATGTAATTAATTGTTGATAAAAATAAAAAATGAGTTTAAGTGCAGCTTACAAAAAGCTACCAAACCTATTAAAAATTGAAGCCAGCTCATGAGGGAGAGTGACGGTGAGTATTAATTGCTATACATAATTTCCATTATGTGATAATAATGGAGCAGTAAATAAATTGATTGAGAATCATTAATATGATTTGTGTTGTAAATTAAAGGGTAGATAGACAAAGAGAAGAGAAATTTTAAGGGAAATGAGAAAGTTTGAGAGGAATTTTATTCATTTTTGGATGTGTTGTATGCCATGTACAAAACCTGATTTATAGGCCTTTAAGAGTTACCTTCAAGGGTCAAAAGCAGTTAATAGTGCAATCAATATAGATAAATATACAATGTGACTCTTTGTACATTGAATACCTCTTTAGTTTCTCAACAACAATTCATGTATGATATTTAAGCTTAAAAAGTTAAGAGTCTATGGACATCCACCCTTGCAATATATTTATAACAATTTGGCCTTTTTTTTTTGTTGGCATGTTAGTCTTACTCTTCTTAAAATAAGCGTGATATTTGTATAAATTCAATAAAAATTGATTGATGTCACAATAATTCATTTATTGTTTTGAGTTTTGCATGGATATATTTTAACTAAAATAAGATTCTTATCATTTTACCAAAATAAAAAATTCATGAAAAATTTTTATCACAACTTTAGAACAAAATTTTTTACTTCGATCAGAAGCTACAAGACGATGCAAAATCCAACTTTGAATTAATCTCCAGTATATTAATTTTAACAAGACACCATTGAAGTTTGATAAAAAAAAAAAGCAAGACATCGTTGAAACTTAAAATTCACCAATTTGAGACTTCATTAAAAAAAAACCATCATTTTTACCTTCAATTGAGAATTCGAAAACCACATGGAGGCGTCGTTTTGCAATCTAAAGCCATGCCTGTGGAGGAGATCTATATTTGTTGTTGTGTTTGATTGAAAATCACTTCGTTCGAGTGGATACATAATTCAAGATAAAAAATATTTTGAATATGTAAAAACATATCAAAATTCGTAAAATATTTTAAAATCTATAAACTCATTTTTTCTAACAGAATTTCTAAATACACACTAAGTCAAGTCTCAATCATTTTTTTAATTTTAATTTCTTAAAAAGCTAGTGGGATGATTGCGAGCACATATCAGTATTTTATCTAAATCTACTATTAGAAGTATGAGTTAGTTAAAGTGATTAGTGTTAACCACTTAGTTAGTTAATGATCTAAAAGTCTATATAAAGGGTCATAATGTAATTATTTAAGTGTGTGATTGTATAATCATCACCAAAAAGTGAGAGAATGAAGAATCCTTACCAATGTATAGAGAAATGGAGGATAATTTGGATCTTCCACTTCAAGAGTCCCCAAAATGGGGTTAGTTCATCACCCTCAAAAGAGGGTAGATAATTATTGTACCCACGTGGTTTTGTAATACTACATTTAATTTCTCAATCTATTCTTCTTAATTTCAATTACTTTCCACGTGGTATTAGAGAAAGCTAGCTATTTTCTTGGGTCAAGATTGCTAGATTCTCATCAAAAGATTGATGAAGTTCTAATCAATGCATAGGCAGTCCAATCTTGCAGCTTCTGCATTTCTATTTCATACGAATAATGGAGCAATCTTGATCAGGAACGAGTGCCGCGACCTCTCCTCCTTTGCTGATCGTGTTTTTGCAGCAAGAAAACGTATGGTAGAGCTTCCTTCATAACATTTGCAGCACCATCCGCAGAAGTCTTGGGATCGCTCTAATTCTGAGTTCGGTTTCACTTTTTCTTAGCATTGTCGTCCACCCCATTTGTCACAGAAGCTCCCCAAATTTTCTTTGATAGATCGAATATCTTGGCATGTCTAACAGCGAACAAGAAAGCAAGAAAATGTCAAGAACCCACGACCATTTTCTTTCCTCATCTTGTTCAGTTTGAATGATATCATCTTTAATAGGTTGAAGATCTTTCCTACCAAGTTTCGGAATCTGATCAACCAGAAACAAACACCAAGCAACAGAATAATTTGGACCTGTGGTTTCTGCTTGGTGTGCGCTTCATCATGATTCTTTTCTTCTCCAAATAACAACGACAAGCTATCGGAAAAGGAGAAACGCAAAGCTCACGAAGATTTCTCTATGAAAGGGCCAAGCAAGACAGAGTTTGTTGGATCTATAACAAAATCAGTAAGAGGGAGGACAGAATGCTCCCTGATGACTCTGATAGTGAGAGATGGTGGGTTTTGTTAACGCTTGAATTATTTCTTTTGGCGCCAAGGATGAGACTGGTTATTTGTTTAGAATCTAGTTTATTCCGGTCGAATGGAAGATTGAGATGCATGTGTAGCATATTTGCTTCTTTGCTTTGCCCTATCCTCTATTTGAAAGTTTTGCCCTGGTGCTATAAAGCTCCAGGAGAGGGATGAAGCCAAGGAACAAAGGAAGAAACATGCATCAGCCCAAGAACGAGAAATCGTGGACGTCAATGGCGATCTTCATGAGACTGGAAGTGGAGTTAGTTACTCATATTTAATTTTTTAACGCTTCACGTTCTCTCTCTCTCCACTGTATGTTTGGATGCTCCTAGCGCTACAAAGAAAAGATAGGAAGCTGATTTTTTTATAAGTCAGGATCAAGTTCTTGACTGGAATTCAGATTGACCGGTGAACCATTTGAAGATGATGTCTTTGTTAATCGAAGTTTTTGTCTGCTGGATGCAAACTTTAATATATGGAAAATTTATGCTAAAAGTGTCTACTCCAGCAATAGTGAAGTAGCAAATAATCTTCAGTGCAGTAGCAAACTTTGGCAAAAAAAGCTTTGAGAGTTTTTTTTGCAAGCGAGTATAAGTGGAGAAACATCAAAATCCGTTGTTGAAGCTCAAAATTTCCAATAACGATGCATTTGGAGAGGCAGAGGAAACTGTTCACAGTTAAGAAGAAGATTATGTAGAAATGTTTGTATTATTGTATGAATCAAATTGTATAATTTAATCTACTTCACTCCCTTATATATTTTTTTGTATTGGCAAGTTGAGCACCTAGAGTTTAGGGGTGTTAACTTGAGCGGGGTGTTGGGAGTATGAGTTAGTTAAAGTGATTAGTGTTAATCACTTAGTTAGTTAATGACCCAAAAGTCTCTATAAAGGGTCATAATGTAATGATTTGAGTGTGTGATTGTATAATCATCACCAAAGGGTAAGAGGATGAAGAATCCCCATCAATGTATAGAGAAAGGGAGGATAATTTAGATCTTTCACTTCAAGAGTCCCCAAGATAGGTTAGTTCATCACGCTCAAAAGAGGGTAGACAATTATTGTACCTACATGGTTTTGTAATACTACATTCAATTTCTCAATCTATTCTTCTTAATTTCAATACTTTCAACAAAATCCAATGTCCTAAAAGGAAGAAGA
This sequence comes from Vachellia pachyceras, assembly GCA_025593235.1. NCBI lineage: Eukaryota > Viridiplantae > Streptophyta > Magnoliopsida > Fabales > Fabaceae > Vachellia > Vachellia pachyceras. Next base: position 4,867 of record JANTPZ010093540.1, on the reverse strand, counting down.
ATTTAATTCCAAAATTAACTAAAGAGGCTGGTATGCGTGTTGAACATATTAAGCTCACTGGTTGATTAAGAGCTTATATTAGTTAAGTTTTTAATTAATTGGTTAATTACACCAAACCTATATTGAGGAGATCTCCTTATCTTTGTAACAAAAAGAGAGAGAGATTTCTGATGCACCGATTAGCTTTAAAGAGAAATAATAAAATGCTACTCTCATTAGTATTGGTAATGCGGGCCACCGGCTAACTCCTTCCCTGTCACCGTTTCTGGCGGGTTGCGGGCTATTAGAAATTTATTTTTTTACAAGAATCAAATTTTTTTTTTCATTTCCTTTTTAATTTTTATCATAAGAGTGTGTAGTCATGTAATTCTTTTTTCATCAATAAATTTTTAAGAATGATTTTTTTTCATGTTTTCAAAAAATATCAGTATTAATATTTTGTTATAATTTTAAATACAATATTATAGGAAATTAATATAAAAAATAAAATATTTTATACTATTTTTGAATATATTATATATAATTTATCATAAAAATATAATTTAATGTTACTTTTTATCTTTATAAAAATTATTAAGATGAAAAAAGTAAAAATATATAAGATATTATAATTTAAAATTTTTAAAAAAAATAAAAAGGGCTGGCGGGCGCAACCCGCATTACCGTCTCTAACTCTTATGTCATGTCACTCCACAAAGGTTGGCACTAGGATTTAGGACTTGTTTGGATTTCATTTTCAAAATAATTTTTATAGATTCTGAGGTAAAATCTAAGTTTTAGAGAATAGATTTTAGAAAATAGTTTTTACATATTCCGAGTCAAAACCTAAGTTTTGAAAAGTGATTTATGTTTGAGAAGTTATTGAGTTCTTTTGGAAAAGCGGTAGAGAAGTACTTTTACGCAAGCCGATGCAAATATGTGAAGGAGATTATCTCCTTTTATGGAAAAACACTGTTGAACGTGATTTTGGGCTCTAAAAAGCTTTGCCAAACGGAGTCATTAGTTTTTAAGGATTCCGAGGAAAAAAGTAGGTAGAAAAGAGAAAAGAGAAAGAATGAAAAGTAGAAAAGATGAAAGAGAATAAATAAAAAGTAGGAAAGAAGAAAGAGAAAGGAAGAAAAGGGGGATATAAAGAAGGGAAAAAGTATGAAAGATGAAAGAAGAAAAAGTAGGAAAAAGAGTACAAGTATGAAAGAGAAAACATAGATTTCAAACTGGAGTTTTGTAACCAGATAGCTTTTCAAAAACATTTTGTATTTAGATAAAACCTAGATTTTGGGTCAAAACCTAGATTTCAGGAAGTGATGGTAAACAAGCTTTTAGTCTATTCACTACTCAACCAATATTAAGATTTGCCTTAATATAGTAATTGAATAGCAAAGTCAATCATATATCAATTACATGAAGCAACGGTGTATTTATATGCCAAATCGGAATATGAAAAGTGATTCACATGCATTGGATAAAAAATTAAATATAAAAAAGTTTTAAGAAGTCCAATTTTTTTGAGTTTGACAAATCTGTCTAGTAAGACTTGTAAACATAAATAATAGTTTTATTTAATTTGTAAACATGTAAGTTTTACCTATGAATATGAATTTTTCAAGACTTTTTTATATTTAATTTTTTAATCTAGGGCATATCGATCATTTTTTCTAAAAAAAAAGGTCATGCCGTAGAAAATAAATGATAAAATTACTAGAGTACTCCTAGTCCTAATAGGTAAAAGCAACATAGTGAATAATAGATTTAATAAACGAACTACATTATCTATCTTCTCTTTAATGTATAATTTGTTTGGTGTTGATAATTATCTCTTTTTTTTTGTTTCCGGTCCTGGACACGACCCGCGTTGAGCATCTAAAAATGGTGGGTGAGTCTTCCAACGGTGGCTATTGCATACACAAGGACTCGAACTCGAGACCTTGCTTAAGTTGCAACAAGCCACTTATCACTTGATCCAATCAATCGTTGGTGTAGATAATTATCTCTTAGAAACTAGCAGAAAGAGCAAAATCGCATTCAGATGGATTGGATGGTTCACCGATCATGAGTGTGGGTTAAAAACACCCGCATTAAAATGGGCCTAGTTTCACCATGAACCAGCTCTACTTATATGTTGCTTGTACCATTATTTTGAGTTGATGTATTATACAGAAAAATATACATCTCCCTCAATAATCATATATAAGAATTCAACTTCCTCATGGCCCGTTTAATACGCAAAATTGATTTTGATGTAAAATGGAAATGGAGATGGAGTTTAAAAGTACGTTTGGTATGTTTTGGAAATGAATCTTGATTTGTATGTAAAAAGACAGAAATGCCCTTATGGTATAAAAACATATTTGGCCCTCCATCCTATTCCAGAAGGTACCATTTTTTTTCCGGCGAAAAGGTACCCATTTTCCAGCGAAAACCCAGGCGAGATCTACCATTTTTTCTGGTGAAAATGTTGACATCTGCACCCATTTTTTCCAGCGAAAACACAGACAAGATCTCCTACCTTCTTATTCCAGAAAACATTGGCACACGCACCAATTTTTTCTGACGAAAACGCAGGCGAGATCTACCATTTTTTCCTGCGAAAATGTTGACACCTGCACCCATTTTTTGCGACGAAAACACAGACAAGATCTCCTACCTTCTTATTCCAGAAAACGTTGGCACACGCACCCATTTTTTCCGACGAAAACGCAGGCAAGATCTACCATTTTTTCCGGCGAAAACACAGACAAGATCTGCCACCTTCTTATTCTAGAAAAAGTTGGCACACGCACCCATTTTTTTCGGTGAAAATGCAGACTAGATCTCCTACCATTTCTTCTGGTCGACGTCAAAATCAAAACCTCCCAAGCATCTCCCACCTTCCTCTTCCTCTAGTAGCATCTCTGACCTTCTACTTGCTTTCCTTCTTCGACCTCGTCTGCGTTTTGTTTTTCTACTCCCATAAAAAAACCCAAGCTTAGAAAGTAGAGGTTGAGAAAAAGAACAGGCATATCACTGTTGCGCCGCCGAGGGAAAGCGGAGTTGAAGAGAGAGACTGACAGAGGTTGGTGCTTACAATGGTTGTGCCACCGACGGAGGTATTCCAGAGGTTGGTCAGGTAGTTGGATTTTGGACGGAGGATGGGAAGGATAAATCTAGAATTCCATGGGTGAGGCTATGTAATTCATTTCAACTTCATATGGAATTCAATTCAATCATACCAAACAATCATTTAACATGGAATTCAATTGTTCACTTCCCTTATTTTATTTATAAATTATTTTTAATGTATTTCTGCATAAATAAAGTAAAACTTTAAATTTTATTAACTCTTTTTAAAATTTAATAATATTTTGACTATATCCTTGCTTAATATACATTGTACTCAATGAAAAAAGTTAACATAATAATACATGAAGGGTACAACTTACATCATATAAAAAATTTAACAAAGTAACTTATAAATTGAGTTAAAAAAACTTTCTATGTATCCTATGAATAGGATGTCATGAGCAATTCTGTTACCACTGCCTTTTAAACTGTTTCGTCACTGAAAAATTGTTTTATGTTCATAGTTGCACATTACAAATGGATCCAATTTTTTTTTTATTATAGATTCGAAATAGATGGACTCTCTATAGGCCATATTTTATTGACCTTTATATTAGAATGGGTGAAAAGTCAAATACTTTGGCAATTCTTCATAGAATGAATTAAGATAATTTTGAATCAGAATTTTGTTCATCCCCCATTGGGAAGGATCAGTGGCGGAGCCAAGACCTTAGACCAGTGGGGTCAACTTTTTTATTTTCAAACAAATGACAACAAGTTTGCTAGTATAAATAATTTGAGTGGGTTCAAATCTTAAATATCAGTGGGTGCAAAATAAAAATCTAATAATAATTTACATACAACCTAAAAATTTCAGTGGGGCATGTGGTTCCATGGGAAGGATGCCCCTTTGATGTGCCACATTGTGCCCGTAATAATCACTGGTTAGAAAAGTGCGGAATGGATAACTATTGAAAGTGTAATCTCTGTATATATGCAAAAATCGGTCAATAACATCAAATTCGAATGAAGAGGCCAGGCGGGCTTACTAATGGGATATCTTAATACATTACAAAATCAACTCAAACCTAACCAATACAGTATCAAAACCAAACCGAATTGATCAAACAGTGAAACAAATAGATGAGCAAGGAGTCAACGTAACCTATTAATTTGGTTGGATTTAGATTTTACACAAAATCAAGTCAAACAGTTTTTTGAACACTCTTATTCCATTTATTATTAAAATTTATATTATAGGATTATAGATATAGAGTACAAAATATTCCAGACTACCATTTGTGGATACAACAGACTATAAACAACAATTTGGGTTTGCGTTTTAATGGTTGCTGCTCCAAGTTTTGCGCCCTACACCTGAAAACAATTCCCGTCCGTTACGTTGGAGGAGGCAGTGGCGAGGTCTCTGTCTAATTTCCAGCCGGCAATTTCATGTCCACCTAAATCATTCTTGGCATCCTCTGCGTTTGGGTGAAAGCAGCAAGGGTTTGCCCAGTGGCCGTGTGTGTAGGATCCTTAGCCTCTAATGTCACTTCCAAAATCTCCGGTTGATGCCAATGAGGATAGCGACCCATCGATTGAAATGGAAGTAGAGGAAGATCCCGAGGAAGAAGGATATGGAGAAGAGGAAGATCCTGAGGAAGAAGAATATGAAGAAGAGGAAGATCCTGAGGAAGAAGAATATGAAGAAGTGGAAGTAGAGGAAGAAGCGGAAGTGGAAGGAGAGAAGGGGGAGGAAGAGGAGGAGGAAGTGGAGAAGGGAGAGGAGGTGGAGGAGGAGGAGGAGGAGGATGTGGAGGAGGTGGAG
>JANTPZ010093538.1:1140-12903 GCA_025593235.1 Vachellia pachyceras | reverse complement strand
ATGTGTTTTTTTACATTTTTTTATCCCAATATTTTTTTACAAAGGAAAAAGTAATATTAAACTCTATTTTTAGGAAATTATTGAATACTTATTCATAGAATTTGAAAGAAAATAGCATAAATATACAATCTTATAAGAAAAAATTGGGTAAAAAAGGGAAGAAAAATTTATTTTTTATTTTTTAAAAAAATAAAAAAAATGTTGGCGGGTTGAGGGATTCCAGCCCGCAACCCGAGCGGGCCAGCCCGCAACCCGCGGGCTGGCCCGCTTTACCGCCTCTACTTCCAAGCGGTAGCATTGCCAGCTAAACAGCTACGCACAGTTCGAAGCGGTAGCATGTTCCCTACACGTAAATCAAGATAAAATCATCTCGAAATATATAAAAAAAATTATCTTAAAATGTGTAAAATTATCTTGAAATCCGTAAACTTCTTTCTCCAAACAGAACTGTTTTCTTTCAAAGGAGTTTCCAAAATCACATATGACGTATTTTTTGGAATCTCTTTTTCCCAATGGATATACTAGTCAAGATAAAAATGATTTTAAATTCGTAAAATCATATTGAAATCTATAAAAACTATCTCAAAATTTATAAAAGTATCTCAAAATCTATAAAAGTATCTTAAAATCCGTATTGAAAAGAGTTCTATCTCTATTTACAAATCACCATAAATGAAGTACCCAAATCAACGTTGATGTTAACCGAGATTTGGTTACAACTAAATATTTATAATATAGCAGAAAAAGTAGAATAATACAAATTATTCATAATGTTAACTGAAATAAATAACAAACGGTTTAATGTTACATCATGTACAGGGAGTACACACGTTTTTAAAATACGCAACTTTCCATCTGTTAGCTTTATTTTGTCTTAATTTATCTTAAAATTAACATATTGAGCTCAAAAATTCACCATGGAGGATATTGTGCTTGTTTGACGGAACGATGATAAAAGTCAAACGCACGTTTAAAAGTGTTTTTCCATAAAATGAGACAATCTCCTTTACATACTTACATCGTCTTATATAAAAGTATTTCTCTACCACGTTTTCAAACGGACACGTTATTTTTAATTATAGTGGCTATAATCCACTCGTGGACAAAAAAATGAGATTATATATATGCAGAAAAGAAAATTCATGTGGATACAAATTAAAAATCATCATAGGAATGAGTCAAACCTTAATATGATATCATAATCGAAACAAACTCAAAAAAGCATTATTAGGCTTGTTTGGATAGCCTGAGCATTCAAAAGTCATTCATGTATTTATCGAAATAAAAATCCTCTCACATATTTATCTTAAAATTTATATCTGTTCTTCCAATAGATTTACTAAACAAATCCATTGTAAGTTCAGTGTATGAATGAATCGTTGTATTTTTCCCATAGAAGCTCAACGCAGAATCCAGATAGCCTCAAAAGTATCATGTGATCGTATCGGTTGTCATATCGTGATTTCTAATAAAAATATTTTAATTATTATTTTATGTAGATCTAATATCTTATAAATTTTTTTGATTACTGTTATCTCTCTTGTATAAATTTTATTTTGTTTTAATAATACATCCACCAAGCATAATTCGACATCTCAACCTCGGATCCTCTGTTATTCTCTTTCCGAGTTGTTTCTGATTTTGATGTTGATTTTCCTAAAGGGACGAGATCTCTTCTCTTTATGGGGGTAGTTTGCAATTTAACTATTTAATTTAATGTGTTTATGCGTTTTTTTTAATTATTTTATGTATGCAGGAGGATTTAGGATTTATGAGGATTGATATTGGTTGCCTCGCTTGGAGGAGCCCACACGTGTAGTTAGACCAATGCTTCACACACAAACACACATGTACACACACATATGAAATTATTTATATGAATTTACATTAATATAATCAACTCATCGTGAACTTCAGCCCATTTGCAAGTTATTTTTAAAATTTAGATTTTATCTTAAAATTTAGGTTTCATCCAAATACTCACATTTTTCATAAAAATTATTTTGGTTGAAAACGCTATTTTTTTTAGATCGTATACTATATCCTAATAAATTTTCTTTTTTCTATTTTTCTATTTTTTCTCTTTCATCTTTCCTACTTACGTTTGTTTTGAACTCCGTAAAATCCAATAAGAGCTCTTTTCTAAATCTAGGTTTTGTTGCAAAACCTAAGTTTTGTTCAAATACTCACATTTTTTCAAAATCTAGGTTTTGTAACAAAATTTAGGTTTAAACTCTATGTTTTGAAAAAACTATTTTCTTTTTAAACCACACTCTTTCATAATAAATTCTCCCTTTCCTCTTTTTTATTTCTCTTTCCTCTTTCCTACTTATTTTTTTTAATTTCATAAAAGTCAATAACTTCTCAAATACAAGTACCTTTTAAAAATTAGATTTTATCTAGAAATACGTAAAAACTATTATTCCAAAATCTATTCTCCAAAACCTAGTTTGTACCTCAAATTCCAAAAAAGTTATTTTTAAACGGATTTCCAAAGGAACTCTAAATTCCATAACACAATCACCTTTCAAAACATAGATTTTGTTTCACAATCTATAAAAGCTATTTTTCCAAAATATATTCGTCAAAACCTAGATTTTAGGTCAAACTTCTTAAAATTATTCTCAGGCGGACAACAAAACCAACTCTTAGGGCTTGTTTGGCAACCAATTCTAGAACATAGGTTTTACCTCAAAACCGAGGTTTTGTCCAAGCAAAAAAAATTTTCCCAAAAGCTATTTTGGTTATAAAACCTCAGTTTGAAACCTAGGTTTTCTCTTTCCTACTATCCTCTTTCATACCCATTTTTTTTGCCTCGGAATCCGTAAAAGCTAATAACTTACCAAACATAAATCACTTTTCAAAACCTAGTTTTCTCTCGGAATCTGTAAAAGCTATTTTCTAAAATCTAGATTTTACCTCAGAATCTGTAAAGACTATTTTCAACGTCACATCCAAAAAAGCTCTTAGTCAATAGTGGTAGTTCATTTTGGTATTGTAGAGTTGGTTCATTATAAAACAAAAAGTCATGCAATTAATGAATATGAAATATTGTAATTATAATTTCCATGACTTTTATCAGATATGGAAAACGATCATCTTATTTTAAATTGGTAGCGAGTAAGTTACATAATCATAGTTAGGGGAATAAATAACGTGGTTAATTAATAATTAGCCGTCTATGATCATTTTCCGGAGCAGGTTACCAAATCAACCTTTTCTTTTGATATCCTATTGACACGTGTATCTTTTATGGCAAGACACGCGTCCCATTCTAAATTGATTGGCCACCTCTATTTAAAAGAGCTCCAAGAAATTTGTAATCAAGTTCCAAACGGAAGAATTAATAAATAAAATATCTCAAATATTCTCAAAATTATCATAAAGTCTCAGAAGTGGTTTCTAATGTTGTTAATGAAAGCTGGTAAGTTTGTTAATGACAATTTCAACAGCTACTTCTGAGACCTTATGGTAATTTTGGGAATATTTTGACCTTTTATTCATTAATTCTCCTATTTAGGACCTAATTGTAAATTTCCCTTTTTTTTAAAGAAATAACCATATGTTTAATTTAATAGTCAACATATTTATTATTAATGCAATGATCTGTATTCAAGATCTTAACTAAATAACAGTTGGTTTAATGTTACGGTAGATAGAAAAAGTACATATACGGGGATGAATCAAATCCCCGAGTTTTATTTTATTTTTTTAGGTGAAGAAATCCCCCGAGTTTTAGTTTTAAAAATGCATAAATTTCGATCTGTGAGTTTTTTTTTTGGTCTCAATTTATTTTAAACTCACATTATTAATTTATCTTAAATATTTTTCTGACACCGTAGAACCTACCAAAAGAGTTCAACGGACTTCAATAATGCCTGTCAATTAACGTAATTTCGATAACTCAAATAATATTTATAAAAATAAAAAGATGAGGATAGACAAGTTATAACTTGTATCCTGATTTTAATTCAAGAAAAGATGTTGGGTCCGTTTGGCAAAGCGGTGGATAAGTACTTATGGGCATATTTACACAAGCCGAGGCAATTATATGGAGAAGATTGTTTCGTTTTACAGAAAAACACTGTTGAACATGCTTATGGGTACAAGTTAAGTGTTGTCAAACAAGCACATTATGTTGGTAAAAAAAGAGTAAAAGTATTATCAATTATATTTATCACTATCCAAAGGTTATTTCGTTTGAACAAATTACAAACGGTTAGTAATTGTTTGGATTAGCTTTTATTAAATGATTTTACGCGACTTGAGAGTATACGAGGATACTCACTTAATTTGGCCAACCAAGCTGCTAACTGAGTTCAGTGTTATATATATATATATGGATATATAAGGACGTTCCCTATTATTTTATACTTATTTGTTTACATTAATATGTACTGGATTTTTCATGTTATTAAGTACACTAACATCGAAGCACTAAACCACGCAACGCCACTATTATACATATGTATACGTATTCATCACAATGATTAAAAATTCAATTTCAATTTGTGTGTAATTTGATTTGGTTTAAAACAAGAGATTTTAACCTTATTTTAAAACAGACCACACTTATGGATAAAATAAATATGTATTTTAAATTTTTATTTAAAGATGTATTCATATTTAATATTTTATAATATTTTAAATAAAATTACTTCATATACTATAATTGCAATATATAATATTAGATAGAGGTTCAGTATGTAGATTAAAGACAATCCTGAATCGAAATTATTGAAAACACAACTCATCACCCAGTGGGCCCGTGATAGCCTACTAATATTTGCATTAATTATTTATATGTATTAATTATTGTAATTAAGTTAGATACGCTTACGAGAGGATAACTCCGGGGGCTTATGCCACACTAAACCCTTAACTTTACCCATGGGTTATAAGACCACCGACAATTAATCAGAGCTTTTTAATTAATCTTACCTGTGTGGCTTTCACTGTCACTTAAATTATAATACCACATCTCTCATTTATAATATAAAAGTTAATTAATTTTTTAAGAAATGAAACACTTTAAACAAATTGATATAAATGCTCTAGAATAAGGGAGAATTAAGGATAAGTCTTAATTGACAAACTAACTTTATAACAAAACTTTCAAATTATACAACTGAGTTTTCACATTATCTGTAATTGGATTGTCAGATTATTCAGTTGATCTTTTACAATGGTGCAATGACAATCACACGTCACATTCTCTAAATTAATTTGTTAAAGAGGAATTTATCCCCAATTCTCCCTTAAAATGATTTATTTAATTTTATTAATTATTTTAAAATTAAAATTCAATTACTTTAATGAAAAGCAGTACTACGTTTTATAATTGAGCCATGGAAATTAGAAGGTTTATTATCCTAAGGGTGACACCATCTAATATTTGGTTGGTTGATTAGTTTTGCAATCTTGCTCTGAAAAGTCACTATCATTATCACTTTATGTCGCTTTCGAGTATTAATACTTTATTGAAAGGAGGATTTGTCTTTTATTGATAGGATTCTATTATTCCACACACACACACCGTATGTGTGCAAATGTTCCCAACATTTTTTTAATTGGTTTGAAAAACAAATTATTTTATGGTGTCATTGATTGTGTATGGATGTTGAAAGGTGGGATTTTTACCCCTTAAAAACATTCTATCAAAATGATTTTTTTTTCCAGGGTAACAATCAAAATGATTTTGATGGGCCGTATATTATTATTATTATTATTTGCAAAGGTTTTCGATTCGTATGCAAATGGATATTTTATTTTGTATAATCATATCTTCTTTAATAACTTTTGATTATGAGGTAAACTAATGATTTTGATTAAAGACTCTTCATAACTTTGTTTAGGCGGATAATTTAGTTTTCTCTCTGAGGGCGGCTACAAAGGATGTTGGACTTTTGAAGATTACTATTATTTGACATCAATAATGATCGTGTTTGAAAACATTTATGGAAACCCCAAAAATTCGTTCAACAATATTTTTAGTAAAACGAGATAATCTTATTCACATATTTATTTTGTCTTATGTAAAAATAAATCGTTACCGTGTTTTCAAATGGGTCTATTAATGCAAAGTTTTGTATTAGATAATTAATGCAGGACCACGTCCAAGACTTTTCTCAATTAGTAAAAGATTAACTCATGACCTATAAGATAACGAGTTCAAATCCATTGCTAGTTTGAAACTTTATTAGTGACAATTTATAAATATTACCTTCGGTTCTTAATATAAAGGCTACTGGATTTTTATTAGGGAAATTAAAGAATTTAAATATACAGTTTAAATATTTATTTATGTATATAATTGGTTTATAGATCAATTTATAAATCCGAAAAATTAATTTAGAGAAAAAAGATCTATATAAATACATTTAAATAATTTATTTAATTTTTTATCTCCCAATAAAAATTAATTACCTTTTATTTTAAAATTCAGAAATTGTACATCTGTTAACTATGTCTAAATTCACAGACATGCTTTTTACTCTGTCCAATGTTGGGATCAGCATCATCTTATTAGTGTATTTGTATATTCATTGTCTTTTCTAGAAATCTCTGCAAATAGGACAGATGGCGTCATTTTATTTGTCTCTGTGTGTGTGTGTAAGCAGTGTGTGCTGCTCATGAACGGGGCAAGAAACCTTCCACAAGAGGCGAACGGCGAAATTCTGAAAGGGCCCAATTTGCTATGAACCACTCCGTCCCTCCATGTAGTTACTACCAGAAATAAAAACTTAGATCAGAGCCTGTTTTGGAAAAGCGGTGATAAGTGTTTTTACAGTTTACGAGTTAAATATACAAATGATATTATCTCGATTTACAGAAAAATACTGTTAAACGTACGTTTAGGTAGTCCAAACGCTATCCTAAATAGGCATTTAGACTTTAATTAAAAAAGTATAATCTAAGATACATGTGTAACGTATTATATATAATTTGATGTGAATGAAGAGGATCATTTGCCATAGTAGAGGCTGATTTTCTTTGTTTGAAATAACTGGTATCAAATGCAGTTTTGTTCGAGACATAATCAGATATTAAATATAGGTACATCTTTGACCATTGATTCATTGCGTTATTTGAGTTTAGACTCTTCCATTATACCTAACCAGTGTTTTCCCTCCCAAATCACATATATTTTATTATCTGAGACAATCTTTTTCGAGACAAATCACACTAAATATGAGCAAATTTTTTTATTAGAATTTAAATATTGATTTACTATATTATAAAGTATTAACCCATTCCTCTAAACGCATTCTCTGTTGATAAGGATAGATAGAGCTGTAAAGTGGGCGCAACGGCCCAATTGATCAGAAGCAGCACCAACCCATTCATGGATTTCCTCAGTTCCATGGAAGCCCACATGGCTTAGCCATGATTAAATCCCAAGCATTACCACACCCAGAGGGCGATTATATTAGAATCAGTACTACTTCATCAGCGTAATTGTGCGGGATAGAGAAATATTTTTACGTAACTTGAGATAAATATGTGAAGTAGATTATCTCATTTTAAAAAAATATCGTTGAAGGTGCGTTTGAACTATGAAAACGATATCCAAACATGCACATCATATTATTTATTGAGCTTGTTTGTTATAGTGACTGAAAAAGTCAATCGTATGTTCAACAGTAATTTTTCGTAAAATAAGATAATTTCTTTACATATTTACTTCAACTTACATAAAAGTAGTTCTCTATCATATTTTCAAACCGACACATACTTATTTAAAAATGTTTATTTACTTCTCAAAAGCACGTTAAATAAATAGTGTTTTTGTAACATCTCATCTGTTAAAAAAAATTGCAGAGGTGGCTTGTAGATTTAGAAAATAGGGTGTGTGTGATGTCAGCTTTTTAAAAAAAAAAACAAAGAAAAGAAAGTGTTAAAGGGAAAAAAATAAAAAAAATATTATATATCCCATACCGTCTGACACGGTATGGGATTTGTTGGAATGTGGCCCCCAACCGTTGCATTGTGTGTAATACCCCCACACAATTCATTCCTTCGGTCGCTAGGGTCGTGAGCGAGGGAGAGTAGCGTGAGGGAGAGACGCTTGGGAGAGGGCAAGGGGAGAGAGGGAACAGTTTCAAGAAGTGTTTCAGATTCAAGTTTATACTTTTAAGATAATTTGGATAAGTAAAATGTCTTATTTTTACTAAGCTTCTTTCATGAAGATTTTTCTAAGTATTTTTCTCTTTTTGTTGATAGTAATATTATGTTTACTAGAGAATATTTTGGAGTTTAGATTTTTGTCTAGTTTAAGTTTTATTTGTAGAAGCCCACAAAATTGTAGATCTATTTTTATAATTAGGTTCTATAAGGTTATATTTATTCCTTTGATATCTTGAGTATTTTAGGAATTTAATTGTGCTTAAAAAAACAGAGAGATACATTTTTGGATATATGTGATATTTTAACTAAATAAAGATAAGTAAAAAAAAGTAGAAGATGATTTATGGATAGATTTGATCAGTTTAGATTTGTTATTTTTGTATTAAATGATTTTATAAATAATTTTTATTATAAAAAGTTTCTAAATCAATTTTATTGGGTATTTTAGGATATGAAAATTTGTTTAAACAATTTATTTTTGGTGAAAGGCCAGTTTAAACAATTTATTTGGTATATTGAAAATGTTATCGATTTAGATTTATTACTTTGTCAATATATGGTTTTATAATTAATTTTCACTATAAATAGCTTTTCAATAATTTTATATTGGGTATTTTTACCCATAAAAAAATTGATTTAAAATAATTTAGTATTGGTGCATTAGAAATTTAAATTTATTTAACTTTGGATTTAGATGAGTTAAACAAGTCAAGAAGAATTTTTAAATTAATTATAAAATATATAGTTGGGATTAGAGTGTAAGTGGAAATGTTTGGGTAATTATTTTATTTAATTTTCATATTTGCATTACTGTATAGATTAATTGCTGACTGGACTGTATTTGGTTGCTTCATTCTCAAGATTAATGGTATTTAGCTTGGAATTGAGGTAACCGGGATTAATTTCTTTTATATGCTTGTTGTGGACTGTAAGGTGTTTTCTAGCCCTTACTTTATTTATGGGAAAATTTGATTGTGATTTAGAAAATTTTACATATTTTTATATATGACATTTATTCAGTGAAGCAGTGTATTTTTAAACTGTATGAGTGTTTTGTTACACATGAGATGCTATGACATTTATGATGAATGATATGATTATGGTATTGGAACTGTATAGATAATGGATGTATATTTATATCATTATGTGTTATATTGTGGGGTTATTTTCGGGATGAACGAAGAGTGGTGAATTATTGTGCCCATCAACTTTTGCTGATCCTCAGCATGGATTTAAGCTAAGTTGGTGTGGGTGGACACCTCCTTATCTTGACCTGTTGCAGGTGGTATGGGAGAGGACAATGTTCTTGAAGTGACTAGCTAGCCGTGGGCCGGGTATACTGGCATTGATAGACTGTGTCATGTTCATAAGTTATAAGGCGGAGCATGTGGATTGGGGGTTAATTGCTTTTGATAGATATTATTTTATTGAGTTATTATTATATTGACAAACTTGCTTCTCTGATTTGCATTCCTATCCTGCATATGTTAAAAATTGATTTTAGTTACTAAGACTTTATGTCTCATCCCGTTGTTATTATTTTTTTCAGGCAAGACCTCTAATTCTGATAGAGGTCGAGGGAAGCGGCCAGAGGCGAAATTATTTAGCCTTGTAGGCTCTTTTTGGTATTGTATTGAATTTTATATAGCCATATAGGATCCATTATCATATATCATGATGCATTGTATCTCGGGATGGCTGGCAAGGAGGACTTGCGGGCACTGTGTTATGAGTTCATTATTTGTGCTAAACGAATCGGATTTTATGTGATAATTTGTGGACGGATCATACGTTAAGGATCCAGGATGCTTTATTGAAGGAAATCGCTTCCGCATAACTCTGTCGTTATTTAATTATTTTGGTTAAATTATTATGATATAAATTTCGATTTTTACATTTTTTTTTTCGTAAAATGAGATAATCTCCTCCATATATTTACCTCAACTTATGTAAAAGCACTTCTCTACTGCGTTGTAAACGGACAGAACTTGTTTATATCAAGTTGGCAACAACTCGTACTAAATGGACTGCACTCACACTAAACTTTCAAGGGAAGGACCATTCTGATGTTATTGGTCGCAGGATACATCAATACCTTTTTTTTTTCCATGTGCATTAATTAAACACCTTATGGTATTTTTTTTGTGCTTTTGGTATTGGATGCTGTCAAAAAAATATTTTAAAATGTCATATATATCTCAAAAATATTTCAAGATGTCATATGTAAAATAAAAGGTAAAATTTAATAAACTGAATTCACATGAAAAATATTTCAATTTGTTAAATATGCTGCAAAATAGACTAAAAAAAAATTACGTGAACGTAATTGTTCAAGGGCTTGTTTCGCAACCAATTCTAGAATCTATGTTTGATTTCAAAACCTAGGTTTTACCTCAAAATCGAGGTTTTGTCCAAGTAATAAAATTTTTTTTCCTAAAAGCTATTTTGGTTACAAAATCTCAATTTAAAACCTAGGTTTTGAAACCTAGATTTTTTCTTTCCTACTTTTTCCTTCTTTCTCTATCCTACTTTCCTCTTTCCTACCCTTTTTTTGTCCTGGAATCCGTAAAAACTAATAACTTCCCAAACATAAATCACTTTTCAAAACCTAGATTTTACCTTAAAATTTGTAAAAGCTATGTTTCAAAATCTATTTTACAAAATTTAAGTTCCACCTTGTAAAAACTATTTTTAAACTTGTATAAAAAAACTCTACAATTATTGATGCAATAAAATGGTATTTGAATACAGCCTAGCTCATAAAGTTTGATGGTGACTACACACCCACTGAGATACCCAGAGTACCATCAAATGATCAAAATGGTCCCAAATCCCAATACTGAGTAGAGAGAACCAGCAACTGGAGCCTCCATCATAACATTATTATTACAACTGTGTTATATCCATCCTTCTCTCACTTCCATGATTAATTCCATATCATCACCACCATGTGAGCCACAAGCTTCTTCCTCGTATATTGTAATTTAAATGATGCTCTCTGTCCTCTGTCTAAAAGCCTTTCCATCAAAAGAAATGAGCCCTTGTCAAAATTATATCCCCCAGTTGACCTCTAATTTCTTTTTAATTCCCTAGTGTCACGGTCCGTCATTTTTCGTGAGGTTACGAGGCTCCGGAACGATCCAGAACTCTCCAGAGGACTCCCGATTAACCCTCAGAGTGCTAGAGAGTGTAAGAACATTCTAGAGAAGTCTACACATCTCTAGCCTCATTATTTTAGTATTTGTCTCTAGATTTTTCCATGTAAATATCTTAGATATTTGTTGGGATATTTCTAGATGATGAATTGTAACCGTAGGATTGATTCAATCCCAACCGTCCATTAAGGAGGTGGGAATAGTAAGGAGGTGGAAGTTGCCTATAAATACCACTCCCCTCCTCATTTGTAAGGCATCCTTGAGTTCTCTCAAAATCAATACTACTCTCACATTCTCCAAACTCTTTCCCTTGCCCTCAAGCTTTCCCTTTTCCTCAACTTTGCCAAGCATCTTCTTTCATAGAAAATAGGCTTACTTAGCAACTTCTAGTGAAGATTGTCTAAGCGCCGCACGGGTCGAAAGACTAGCCCCGTGACACTAGCCTGCCCATGCATGAGGGATAACAGAAGGAATGGAATTC
>JANTPZ010093537.1:0-13311 GCA_025593235.1 Vachellia pachyceras | reverse complement strand
CAAAACGAGATAATCTCCTTCATATATTTGCCTCGACTTACGTAAAAATACTTCTCTACCGCGTTGCCAAACGGGCACAATATGTTGTTGGAGGCAGCATCATATGATAGATGAAGATGACTCTCCATGAGCAACAACACACTTTGGTTTGAAAACGCTTGTTGAAGAAATTCAAGTTCAGTCCTTACGACTATAAATGTCCTCTCACCCTTTTTTCTTCCTTCTTTCAATAAATTAGCCCCAACAAGTAATTATGCCAAATATTATTATTGTTGTTGTTACTACTACCACTTCTAATATTGCTATTATTCCCACTTACACACACTCATTGCGGGTCAAATTTTCTCAAGTGAATTGATATCTCTCATATATTACTAAAAGTTACAGCTTAATTAAATTAATTTATGTTTTAGTGACAAACATTGGAGATGTCAGTGGAGATATAACCTGGAACAAAAGGATCTCTTCGATCCCATATGTAAGAGATTTTCTCAGAGCACTACTAGAAAAATGTCATTTAATTCGTCGCTAAATGACTATTTTCCGTCGTTAAAACGAGGGTCGCTAATATTTTCCGTCGTTAAATAGAAATTTTCTAATGAAAAATAACCATTTAACGATGTATTATTCCGTCGCTAAATAGCATTTTGTGTGATTCCAATTTATAAGAGACATTGTCGTCAATCTATATAAATATCATTTTCATTTTTATCCACATAGTCGGAACATGAAATATTAATGTTCTTAATTTAAACTTGTAAAGGTTAGAAATATGTACACAATTTGATCTAAAATTATTTATGGGGATTTTATGTATTTTAATTTTTTTATATCATTTATATCTTATAGAAGAAGAATATTGGCTTAAACTGCAAATAATTTTGTCCCATCATAGTTACTCAACTAGTCTTTGGATGAAAGAAGATATCATATTGGGAAAGAGTATCCATCAACCAAGATTTAGAATGCCTCAATAAAAAAAAAAACTATAGGTTAGGGTTTTCTCATGATAACTTTCGAACTGATTCATGTGCATAAAAGAAATGCATTTTGAAGGGGAACGCAGCACCATATAGGAAGTAACTTGATTCAATTCAATTAAATGGAATTGAATATATTTTCAGATATTGGATGATATAAACTAACTAAAAAACTATGCAAAAATAATGTAATGCATTTTCCAAAATGTATGGCATTTTTAGTTTTAAGAAATATTTTTCATTTTTATCCCTGTATTAGTTAATGTATGCTAAGTAATTATACAAGGGAAATTGTAGGCGTTTGTTGTCTACTTAAGGACGAAATTTTTTAAAAAAAGACTTTTTAATAAAATAAGACAATTTTTTTTTTTTGTGAGTGATGCATGTTGAAAGTTTCTTACTATTGATAAGTAATTAAATTTATTTGAAATAAGGGGCAAATGTAGAAGCTATGAATTACATATTGAGGAGCAAAAGGGAAATTGCATCAAACTTTCAATAGGGGCAATGTCAAAAACATGTAATAAATATCCCACTAGATGACTTATAATAAGGATCATGTGTTCATTTAAAAAATTACTTTATAAAAGAGATAGAAGGGAGAGTATCTTTCTTAAAATTATAAAAAAGTTTTGTTTTCATGTCAATCCATAAAGTTTTTTTTATATAATCATATGAAATAATCAAACCAATATATATACAAGGAAATGTCTGCAATAGTAATGTGTTCATGCATTGAAAATTTATTGTGATTTTAGAAAGCTGTAGTATGCCATGAGGGAATATTGAATGCTTGAAAGGAGCATTCACCTACACTTAATTGATGCATGAAATCAATTAAGGCCATTTACTCTACGAATCCACTAATATACCTAACAAAAAGCATTAAATGGCCAATTTAATTTCCATTATAACTATTAAAGACTCCCACCTAACTTATCATTAATTAATTCATATGACTTTGTTTGATGTTTATTCTCTTCAAATTTTGACATACATCACACCCACTTACTTCCCCATCATTAATTATTCTCCTCCTCTATATTCTGCTTTTGATGTCAACACTTCTCCTTCCCCATCATTTCCATTCATATTTACTTCTAACCACATTAATATTATGATCATCCCATCCACCCACCATGCCTTCTCATGATTATACATGATGATAAATCCACAAACATGTGTTTCTGCTGGTGTTCGAATGCACTATTTGGCAGTTTAAACACAACGGGTGTGTTTAGGAATTCATTGGGAGAAAGGAATTTACAAATTTCGAGAAGAATTTAAGGTTTCGAGATGGTTTTTATGGATTTTTTATGGATTTGAGATTGTTTTGTATTGGCTTGAGTGTACAGTTGGGAAGAAGTTCTTCCCAAATATGTACAACATCTTGAATCCGAATCCATGTGAATATTTAAAAATTCCTTTAGGAAAACATAGTTGAATAGTTAAATTTACTTTAAAATGATTTTTTTTATAAATTTGCCCATACTCAAATCCTTTAAATAGTGACAGTTTAAAAATATGCAATTATCAGTTTATAACTTATTACAAGGACCATTCATTTCTTTTATAATGTGCTTTTAACAATGGGGATTGGAGGGAGTAATATTTTCTTTTCGATAACCCTTTGGACTGTTATTCAACTTTTTTTGTTGTGTTTTTTTAACAAAGTAAGATTCAAACACAGTCCTCCCACTTTATAATCCAGCTAATCCATCATTAGATTAAGTAAATACCCTTGGATCAGAGGGAGTAATTCATATCATCTGTACATTTTAAATCTTTGCACAGATCTTATTTGAATAATCTAAATTTTTATTATCCATCTTATTTTAAAATCAAAATTAAAATCTCTGCGCAGATCATATTATATATATATCTAGCAACTGCCAGTACGTTTCTACCATGCCAAAAATGGAGGCAGCTTAATTCTACAGATTTTTACCACCGTAATATCTCTAATTAATCACATGTGGGTCCGTTTAGAAAAGCGGTGGAGAAATTCTTTTACCATTTACGAGATAAATGTGTGAAGGAGATTATCTCGTTTTACAGAAAAAGACGGTTGAACGTGTTTTTGGGGTCTTTAAAATATTACGATTCTACGCTTTTGACTAAAAGTACACTTCAAATAAAGTATAATAATCTGCTGATACGAGCAACTAAAATGTATTTAAATCATTTTGGATAAAGTGGAGAGTAAAAAAAAAAGTTTAAGATAATGTGAGCGTGCGTGTGCGAATTAAATTTCTGGTAATATGATTAATAATATCTGTACGGTTTGGGGATATAGCTGTTGACTCCAAAAATATGAATGCACAAATTAAATATGTAGATCGCAATAAAAGCTAAGTTGCAACTATATATATTTCTTAGACTACCTAACTTTTAATACTGAAAATGACGTCTCTCATTCCAAACTTATTCATTAACATAAATTTTTCATGCATATACACTCTCTATATGCATGATTCAAAATACAGGGTGAGTTTTAGAAGAGATATGAGTTATTTACAGAGTTATTACTTTTTTTTTTTTCAATTTTACACTGATTTACCAGTGGTTTTTTTTGGAACAAGATTGATTGTACATATTGGATGTTGTCTCCGTTTGAGAAAGCGGTAGAGAAGTACTTTTACTCAAGTCGAGGTAAACATATGAAGGAAATTATCTCATTTTACGGAAAAATTCGGTTGAACGTGTGTTTGACTTTTATAATTGCTTTGTCAAACATGCCATCCAATTGAGAAATAAGGAGGAAGAAGAAGTTGGACATATTTAAATAGGGAAATGTTTTCAATTTAATACATATTTAATGAATTAGCAGTTCCTCCTTAATTATTATGATAAGTTGATTTTATCTTTTTAATTAGAGGAAGTAGTGGTCAATGCCCTCTAAAACAAAAATAAGATGCATGTGATGGATGGTGATCGAATTTTTTAAGACATGTATAAAAAGAAGTTGTATCTTACACACATATTCTGATTTGAGTGGTAAAAAAAATGGATTTTCTTTTAATACTATATAATGTGGGCTTATTTGTTGGAGCATTTGAAAAAGTCAAACACGCGTTCAACAGTGTTTTTCGTAAAACGAGATATCTATTTCATATATTTACTCCGACTTGCGTAAAAGTAATTTTTTATAGTGTTCCCAGATGGGCACAATGTTTTTATGTTTGAAGCTGGTACAAAAATAAATAAGAAACTACTCCATTAGAAGAGTTTTCTCTTAATATGACCTAACTAAACTCAAATATAAATTAATTAGGAGTATCATGTATCAAACGATTTAATTTATGATGGAAAATTATTTGGTTTTAATTTATTGATTCAACTCCATTATACTATTAGCTGAAATTTAATGTGATTTTAAAATGAAGCTATAATGTTTTCCACGATAGCTATTAATGCATTTATAGAGTAGGTGTCAAAATAAAAAATATCATAAGCTCATTAGTGAATTCTTATACTAGGATTATTGTCACAAAATTAATTAATAAGATTTGTTAGCTCTGAAATAATTAGCTGAATTATGACATACTACGATTTCTCAATTGCGATAACAAAAAAAATATATTTTTGTTCTAATTAATTAATTCAACTACTGTAGTTAGATGAAATTTAATTAATGTGATTTTAAAGATACGGTGGAGCTGTAATGTTTATTACCAGGATTCATATTAGGATTATCAAAATAAAAATTAGGATGAAAGAGCAAATATATATATATATATATGAGCTTTACGTTATTAAAATGCTGTTTTTGGATGCCACAATTATTATTATTATTTGAGGTTGCCTCTCTCTTACGCTGTCACTTTGGAATTTTTTTTATCTGGCTTTACTTTCTATGTCAAAATGTCGGTTCGAAAAAGTTTATGTTGAATTGAATAATTTTGACGACAATTAAAGAACCAGATTTTTTAAAAACAAATTTTTGGGACATATTTATTTGAATACAAAGAGGTGACCAATAATAAATCAACATGTTTTTTGATAAATAATTTTTAGGAAAGATTTAAAACTTTTATTAGAAGCATCCGCAAAGAAAATCGAAGCCATGATTCTATATTAGGGGTTTTTGGGACACTTTTTTCTCCTTTTTTTTTTCACACGTTGCATACAAGTCGAGACAAAACACTTCTCACATGCTTATATCAACTTGTGTAAAATCACTTTTCTAACGGATTCTCAAACAAACAGATGCGTGCATTGGCATTTGAACAATTGATATTATTAGTTTTAAATTAAGAATAGATTCATTAATCGGGTATGGTAAAACTGGATTCGTTCATATTCAAAAGTTACATTGCGAATATTTTTAAGCTGCTATTGTTTTACACATTTTAATAAAAAAGACAAAAGTTATAAATCTAAATGCTACAGTGTTGACTGTCTTTGGATTCCATCAACCATCCAGGAATCCATCTAATTTAATAAAATGATTTATGATTTTAGTAATTAAAATAAATTTTTAAAAATGAGAAGAATTTGGTTATAAATGGTTACATTCTCAATATTAAAGGGCTTCAATATATGTTCTTTATTGAGATTCATGCAGCATTCTAAATAAGGCAATTATTTTTAAAGAATTATCAGGCACTATCTAAATGTTAGCATTGATCTTTTTTTTTCCCCTAAACATATTTTTCTTCATACTATAAATAATTGCATTTGAGGTACTGTCTTTTTTCTTCTCTATTTGAGGTACTTTCATACGAGGGGTAATCTCTGTTGGAGCAAGATTAAATCCAATATCATAACTTAGGCCCAAAATGAAAATAGAGCCAGCCCAATTCATATTTCAACAATTGGGCCTAACGGATTTGAATATTCAATTGCTCATGTAAAAGGGCACATGGTGCTCGTTTGGGAATCCATTAAAAAAGTAATTTTGACGTAAACAGAGGTAAGTATGTGAGAAGAGTTTTATCTCGACTTATGTGCAATGTGAAAGAAGGAGAAAATAAGTGTTTCCAAACACCCCCTTATAAGCATTTACTAGCAACAACATACTGGAGACAATGCAAGAGTACACACACTTTTATTCAAAATCTCATTCAAATTCTAATGGTAAGTATATAGCTTAATGACATGAAAACTCTTATTTTAAGTAAAAGATTCTAATTTGTATGTCACTTATAGTCTAAAAAACATCTTGTTCAAATCCAATATAGCACCAATGGATTCACACAAAAAATATTTTGAATGGATTCTATGATAAAAAAAATACAGAATAACATGAAAGAATGAAAATGTATTAGAAACTCACTTTACTTCTTTCCATCCACTTCATTCTAAGATAAAACAAAATTTGGACTGCTAAAAGGTAAAATTATAAAAATGTAGAAGATCTAAAATGATAAGTGTAATTTGAATTACAGGCAAGCCTACGATGTCACAGTTTTTTGGATGCTAATATATACGATTAGTTCTTTAAGTTTACATCAATTTCCAGTTAAATCATTTACATTTTAAAAATGCATTTTAATCCTTTATTGTTAAGACCATTAGATTAACTTAACGAAAATTATATTCATGACTCAGCAAATGTAATTAAAAGCATGTCATATACACACACACTAAACAGATATCGCCGCTTCATATTAAGGGTTATCCACACACACACACAGATATATATATGTAATTAAAATGCAATGAATGTTGAATTATTGAAACACTTGGCTCTATTTAATCATGTATGAAAGTTACATATAGCACGCAAGTTAATTATTTAATTTGATAGGATAATATGGTCTCGGAAGCTAATGTTTAATATTTTGAAACTCCTACATATACTTTGTAGGCTAAAGTATACTTTTAGTCATTTATGTTTGCGTCAGGTTTCACTTTAATCCTTTAAATTTAAAAAGTGCACTTTTAGTTACTTGGGATTCATGCGATGTTAGAATCAATTTTAATTAACTTTGTTAATATAACAATCCGTTGTCCTTATTATTTAATATTTATTTATGTTGAGATATGATACGTAACAACAAGACCACCATATGTGTATGGTCATGCTTTTAATTAATTAATTAATCAATCAACTTCTGTACGTGGACAAAGTGGCCACTAATCTCGGCCTCCAGTCGCATTGATATAATTTGATAATTCATTTCATTGAGCCATATCGTTTTTTACGGCAACCAAACAAAATGGATGTATAGGAGATTCATATATCATCGTGTCAAATTATAAACCACTCTCTCTCACAACAAACACAACAGGATAACTTCTCAAAAAAATCACACATTAATTTTAGCACTACGCTCGTTCAATCAGGTGTACATGCAGAGTTATGATTGAATCATATTTGCGTTAGTAGTGTTGGAAATGATGAATCCCAATTATAAAACACTTTCAATTAATCAGCTATTGAATGGAAGGAACATAGAGACTCAGATCGATATTGCTCTATTCTTTTGTAATAATCTTCTTTATAAATATATATATAATAAAGTTTAGACGGTGCCTAGCTAGATGAGAATGAGCATTATTCATTAAATCAGAGCGAAACTTATGCTGGATTGTCGCCTAATAAGGAAACCAATGGGGACAAAGGCAAGCATAAATGAATGTTGTTGTGTGGGGAAGGCCATTTAAATTGTAGTGGGCGTCGATTTTTGTTTGTGTGGTGACAAAAAACCAAAGACAATGGATAAAAAGTCTCTCTCTCTCTCTCTCTCTATATATATATATATAAGGGTCCGTGACATCTCTGCTTGGGACACCGTTAAACATATTCCTACTCACATGCCTTCGAATTTCGAGCTTAGACCTTTTTTCATCACATAAACTCATTTTTCTTCTTTTTCATTTCATAGTATCCTACAACTAATATATATATGTTGATATCTATGTCTATGCTATACGTTTGCTTAGCTAGTTGCTAGATAGCTAACGCACATATATTGAAGCCGGAATATTCTTTCCTCGATTATGTGCATATATCTTCTGAGGTCTTATCTTTTCAATTTTGATTCTATTAATGTGTATAAACATATAACATATGAGTGGATTCAAGGAGATTATCTTGTTTTGTGAAAAACACTATTGAAAATACATTTAACTTTTACAAACGTTTTAACAAACAAGCCTAAGAAATCCTTCGACACTTCAAGACTGCACCATACATGTTGAGTTTTTTTTTTCAAATTAATAGGTTTGTTTCTCTTCAAAACAAAATAAAATGTAAACCAAGTGCTCCATATGAGTTATCAGATGGCTAAGATTAAAAGAATCTCAGTTTTTATTTAAACAAAGTTTAGAAGATAAAGGGCCTCTGAAATATACAAGTATTTCTCGCGTTTTATATATATTCACTATTTAATATTGATGATTTCTGATTCTCTCTACTTCTCTATTATTTATATTCTATATGAAACCGAAATCATAAATGTAAGTAATACTTTAATGCTATTTATAAATCCCTTCCAACATATTTCATACAGATTAACGGAAAACTTAAATCACATTAATTACATCTTAAAATTTAATAACTTTCTAATTTTATCCATATTTAATTTCTATAAAACATCAGAGTGAAGTCAACACATAATAAATAAAGGGTAAAATTTTACATTCATATAAAAAATTAATAAGGTAACTTATACATAGGATTAAATAAAATTTTCTCTCTCTACCCTGTCAATACATTAAGAGCACTATATAATATATTAAGGAAGAGTTACATTTGGTCAAAGGGAAGTAAGAGGACAACCACTCTCCATAATGAACTAGCTATAGAGATTCATGGATTTGTATAAATTAAATTCTTTCTCTATGTAAAATAAGTAGGACTAAAGAATGATTTGGGTGCTTCATCTATAATAAGAACCAACCATACAACTCAACGTGATGCCATGATCAGGTGGTACAAGATATCTTTCTGTTTTTATTTATAAATTATTTTTAAAATGTTTAATGCTGGTCAAGAAAAACATTAAATATCATTCATGTTACCTTAATATTCAATAATTTTTCAACATTAACCCTATTTAGTATACATTATGCTCCGAAAAAATAAAGTCAACACTATAATAAAGAGTTAAAAACCCTATTTTCAAAACTCCCTTTATAGAGCCAATTTGGAGGTTGTTTGAAAGTCTGTTAAAGGATAACTTTTACAGATTCCAAGGTAAAACCTAGGTTTTAAAAATGTGATTATGTTTGAAAAGTTATGGTGAGAATAACTTTTACGGATTGCTAAACAAAAAGTAAGTATGAAAGTGAAAGAAAGAGAAAAGAGAAAAGAAAAAATTTATTTTGAGAAGGTTTGTTATTTGATAAGAAAATAGTTTTCAAAACCTAAATTTTAAAAAATGTGAGTACTTGAATAAAATTTAATTTTTACCACAAAACCTAAATTTTGAAATAGACTCCAAAACGAGCCCGTAATCGATTTTCTCATTCAACTGATCCATCAGAATTATCAGTCAGCCCCTATTTCATCAAAATTCTCCATCCTTCAATTCAACCTCAAACATTATTAAACTAAATCAATCGAACATGAAGTTTGGTAAACATAATTTAAGTATTAAATCCAAATTTAATTGGTGAATTATAATATTTTACATTAACCTTCATTCAACATTCAAACATTAGCTCTAAATCATTAAAAAAAAACTATCATTTATTCTACCAGCAACCTCTAAAAATTACGAATTAGAACTCCAGAAAAAGTTTGAGATTCATACTTTTAAATGAAAAAATCACATTCAAAACTTCATTTTTCCATAGGATGAATCTAAACATTTGAACGATTGGTACTACCTTGGACCCTAATTATAATAGGGTTTAGGGTCTATATATAATTATATATAGAGATAAATAAAGCATTGCCCTAAAATTATGACCGGAGGGAGTACGTGCCTAGAATTAATAAACTCATGCATTTTTTGTGTTACATTATTAGAAATTAAGAATCTTTGGATCGACTTAGCTTCCATGAGAGTAGGTGGAGACTTGATAGGAGGCTGCGTGCTATGCTTTTATACTATCAAAAAAAATATCATTTAACGATAGATTTTTGACTATTTTTTATCAAAAAATTTTCATTTAACGATGGAAAATATTAGCGACCCTCATTTTAACGATGGAAAATAATCATTTAGTGACCGATTTTCCATCGTTAAATAACATTTTTCTGATAGTGTCGGGAGGAAGAGAATTGATGGTCATATTTATTGGCCTGCCTAAGCTTCCTTGACTTGTGTTACTTGACTCCATCTTATATATATATATACACACACACACACAGACACACTTGCTTTTAAAAAAATCACATCCTTTTTATTTATTTAAGTTGCAAGCTATGTATCTCATTAACTTCTACATGCATATATAGTTACACATACATGCACACTCATAAATAAATATAATATTGTTTGTATCCTTAATATAAAAGTTATATAACTAATTTTAATCTATTAAAAAATTCATTTCAATTGGTTCTTTGCAATAAATATTCGTTGATTTTATTAAAATTCCTTCTTTCACCTTAACTATCACTCAATTGAATCCTATAGCTTAACCTATGTAATCAATGGAAAACTTTGAAAAACAATTTGATTGAAATATTATATTTAGAACTAAATTCAATCAATAATTTATTTTTATATTAAAGACCGAATTAGTACCATGCCCAAATGGTCATGCTTCTTTCCAAGAGTTTGGTTACTCAATTTCCAATTCCATCTTAATTACTTACATATATAGTAAACTATATATCTCAACCCATCCACTATGTACAAACTTCTCCATTAAAATTTCACCAACTTAATTAATCCTCTAGGTTCACCCCCCATGCCCTCCTTCCAATTGAAAATGACATTAAAAACCAAACCTTTTGAACATTTAGTCTCATCATTATGAATTTTCACTATTGCTTTAAAGACTGAAGCCCATCAATTCATATATCTAATTATTTTATAAGATAGTTCCAATTAATGTCTACTTTTTTTGGTTTTTGAGTAAAACATTTATTGTTTTCCAAACTATGTGTTAAAAAATTAATTTTATGTTAGCCTCTTATTTTTAAACATAACAAAGATATAATTATAAAATTACTCCAATCGGTCAAAAATGTAAGTCACACGCTCAAAGAATTTTTTTTGCCGCATAATATAAAATTATAAATCACTTGGAGAGTAATTATTAATGCTTATTTGCTTTCATCCGGGTAATTAATTTTTAAATGTAACTCCTGGTATTTTCTACTTTCTTTTTAAAGGAGGGAGTATATCATTATTTCAATTAACTTTGATATAGATAAAAAAATAAATATGGTTCTGATTCTTGAACTGTTTAATCTTAAGGGCTTGTTTGTCTCTTCTTTCTGAAACTTAGTTTTAGTTTCAAAACCTAGTTTTTACCATAAAACCTAGATTTTGTCAAAGCAAAAAAAAAATCAGAAGTTATTTTGGTTACAAAACCTCGGTTTGAAACCTAGATTTTCTTTTTCATCTTTCTTCTTTCCTACTTTTTCCCTTTTTCCTCTTTCCTACTTTTTTCCTTCTTTCTCTTTCATCTTTCCTACTTTTTCTTTCTTTCTCTTTCGTCTCTCCTATTTTTTCTTTATTCTCTTTCCTCTTTCCTACTAATTTTTTTCCTCGGAATCTATAAAAGCTAATAACTTTTCAAACATAAAATCACTTTTTAAAACCTAGATTTTTTCTCAAAATCTATAAAAACTATTTTCCATACAAATCTATAAAAATAGCTTCCAAACAAGCCCTAATCTTTTACTAATGTCCATCCAAACAGATTGCACTTGCGTGAACATTTTTTTACCAAGCATGCTCTTGTTAGGACTTAATGGTATATTCACCGTACAAGGCTGGCATTGAAATTGACGAAATTGTCCTTCAAATAATTACGAGTGGAAAAAGACGTTTGCGCATTCTAATGATATCCCCCCTATCGAAGAGATTAAAATGCCGCTGAAGGTGAAGGAAATTACACCATTGACCCACCAGCGGCCTTAGCTCAATCAATTAAAAAAAAAACAAAACATTTATTTGGCATGTTATTAATAAATCATATAATAAAATTCATATTCTATTAGTAAAGCATTAAAAAATGAAATAAAAGTTTTGGAGAGAGAAAATTTATTACGAAAAAATATGTAATTTAACTAGAAAATAACTATTTCAAAACTTAAATTTTAAATATAGGTTTTATTACAAAATCTATATTTTAAAAAATATAAGTATTTTAATAAAATCTATATTTTAAGATAAATCATAAATTTTACCATAAAATTTAAGTTTTGAAGCACATGTCTTTAGGTACACTTGAAAACAGAGATGGATTGGTAAGCATTAAAGTTGTGAATTGGTGAATCTGAGGGCAGGGGAGGGTTCGCGTTTGTTCAAATCTCTCAAAATTGATGCTGCCATGCCTAATTTGGAAATGATTAGAGTGTTTATGAAAATTCCTTACACATTATATCTACATCATCCGGATTTAACTTTAATGATCTAGATTTAATTTTTTACTTTTTATTTTTACAAAAAACATATTTTAATGGATATAAAATCTGAAATAAAATTAATGCGCTGGCTATCATTTTTTAAATTATTTTTTTATAAAAAAATTATTAATTTTAAAAAATTAAATATGAATCTAATTTGGATGATTTAAATATAATAGATTGGCCAACCAGATTCTGCGACCAAAAACATGCAAGCAACTCTAACTCATCCGCATTTGAAACCGAAAATTCCCAAACTGGAATAGGATTTAATCTCTGCGCAACTTCAAAACATCCCTCCAAATCTACCACAAATCTCTGTTTGTTTCCCAAGAAAAAAAGAAGAGCACCTTGCTTCATATGTCCAGTAGCAATATCTTCGTTTTTAGGATCCAGGGGAAGAGCGTCCGAAAAAAGAAGAAATATTTAAGATAAAATTTCTGTCCTCCTTTTAGATCACAGTGAGGCATATATACACAGCAAAAATAAACAAAACAAACTTCACTCAACAAAGATTAGAAAGTAGAGGGGGGGAAAAAGATCTCACTGTCTCTCTGTTTCTCTTTTCCCTTTCCGGTGAAGCCGTATCCTAGCAAAGGTCTTCGGAGGAAGGAGAGCTGAGGAGGTCGTGGATGTCACGCGCGTCATCGTCGTCATGGCCTAGGCCTAGACGGAGAGCTTCGAGGACGCGCTCGAAGACGAAGACGTGGCAGGGGATTCGAAGCACGCCTTGCTGCTCGTACCCGTACTCCTGAGCCGATTGGTTCAGAAGCTTCACGAAGATCGGGTGGTTCAAAAGCTCCGCGCTCACCACGAATCTCTCCATCTCATCGCCTACGTAGACCGGCA